>PVJL010003626.1:0-151983 GCA_004026885.1 Lyroderma lyra
GAAGAGAGAGGGGGAAAGAATGACTTTCAGATGAGAAATGTTCAGAACTTGTATGGGACAACACTGAGAAGCAGAGCTTTGCTGAAGGCCCTTTACTTTTCATTGGAGGAAAAGGATGAGGTTTACGACAGCCCTGTACCCTAACACCTGCACCGAAGAGCAGCGTGCTCAGGGGAGATGACGCCAGAGCTCACTGAAGCCCAGTTACAATAACATAACTAGAGAAAAGAAGAGAGACTCCTTTTGTGAGTAAAAGGATTTTTTATTTAAAATCGGAGTGGCAAATGACAGCGAGCAGTGTCAATAGATGCTTCTTGCAACTAATCAAATGCATTCAATGTGAAAAATCGTTGGAGTACATTTTGACATCTTGGGCCATTCTCATGCTCATAGATAGCTGTGCTGTTAGCAACACTGTCATTGAAAAGGAAGAAAAATGACACACGTAACAGGTAAAAATAAAGCCATGTGAAAGGTGTGGAATTTCTCAGGGAAATGAATTTGGAGAAAATTCAAACAAATACACATCTGGTCCAGCATTTAATTATGAAACACCTTGAATGCAAAAACACGACTTTGGATACCAGCTGACTGTGTTGTCAGCTGGTGAGACCGCCCCCTTATTAGGTAACTCTGAGAAAATACTCCTCTTGTAAGCTAACCCATGTTTTTCATGGAGCAGTAAGTTGCTTTCTAAGGATTTGTAAATGCTGGGGATGATTATTAACAATCAAAGAATTCTATTCACAACTGTAAAGGAGCAGCAATCCTGAGAATGTGGCTAACTTACAACTAGGTAATTACATACAGTGGACCCCCTTATCCATGGGGGATACACTACAAGACCCCCAGTGAATGCCTGAATTGCATTATACCAAACCCTGTATATACTATGTTTATTTTCTATGCATATATACCTATGATAAAATTTAATTTATAAGTTAGGCAAAGAAAGAGATTTATGACAAGTAATAATACAATAGAAAAATTGTAACAGTATACTATAATGAAAGTTATATGAATGTGGTCTCCCTCTCTGATAACCAATCTGATAACCAAGATGGCTGCTAAGTGGCTAACAGGTGGATTGCAGGTACAGTGTGAATGTGCTGGACAAAGGGATGACTCACGTTCTGGGTGAGACGGACTGGATGAATTGAGATTTCATCACACTACTCAGTGCGGCATGCTATTTAAAACTCATGAATTGTTTATTTCTGGAATTTTCCATTTAATATTTTTTATCACGATTGACTATGAGTAACTGAAACCATGGAAAGCGAACTGGAGATAAGAGAAATGGTGCAGAGAACCTTCTTGAACCGCCCCCCACCCCCACCATGGAACTCCAGTTACAAAAGCAATTTATAGGGTGATTGATAATTGTGTCTGTGACAATACAATGCCTCAGAAATAAAGTAAGCAGTGTCCTCCACTGAAAGGATAGAAAAGAAACATAGTAGCTGCTATGGAAAACTAATAGTCACCCGTAAAGTAAGAAAAAGAAAGAACGAAAGAAAAGAAAGTTTATTGATGCAATCAAAATAAAATGTAAATAAATCCTCTCTCCTCCTAGTTTTGCAGAATATAGTTAACTACCAAATTACAGCAATATGTCAGAGAATGTTTTGGCATCATAAAGTATTTGCTTTTGTATTATTTATTCTAGAGATGTTGTTCCTTAGGAAACAATTGAAGACCAAGCCCTTTTAATTATTTTTGATATAATAAAACAAAAGGCTTTTCCTTTTGTAATTATATTATTCTACACTTTGTATCCAGCGGATAAGGATGCAAATAATATTTTAATTAAAAGATTTGATGATTTTGCATTACCAAGTCCCAAACTCAGTTGTGTATAAGAATTCCCTGAGAAGCTTAAAAGTAAAAATATTCCATGTTCCTAGGTCCCAAATATGATCTACTTAATCAGTGGTTGGCGGTAAGATTTGATATTCTGTATTTTTCAAAAGTGCCTCCTGGTGGATGTAATGTGTAGCCAGGTTTGAAAACATCTGATGAACTTCACTCAGCTTGCAGAGAACTGCTTTCCAATGAACTAGAGGTTTTATTTTTAAAACATCTTTGATGAAAAGAATGATGGTGACCAGTACGACTTCCCCCTCGGAGCTCTGGGGGTTGACAGTAAGTGCTGGGGTAAACAATATTTGCTTCTGACTTGGCCTCTGAGTTGTTGAGGACGGTAGAAAATTGAAAACATTCTCACCGGTGTCTGATTATTATTAGATGAAGATTGTCAATGATTGAGAAATCCTTGTTTCTTAAATGCCTTTCACAATAACTTCTTGAAATTATGCTGCCGTCATTCCCAAAACCAAATTCTTCAGAAAGAATAGTAACTAGGGAACTGCAATACTTCCTGTTGGAGTCCCAAAGGGAAACCAAGGGAAAGGTCATCTGTCGTTCTTTCAGGGCGAATTTTCTATTTTTGCTCCCAAATTGATAGTATATTTATGGAAGTGATGAAAGCTACCTAACAAATGGACTTTGTTTATGACAAAAAGTTTATGTTTGGTGGTGTGGGGAGAACTCTCGTGTCTCAGGCAGAACCATGGCCGTCTGAATTCATCAGAATACCTATAACTCAGAACAGTGTGTGCATCAGATTTTGTCAGTTTATCGGCAATGGAAAAGAAAAGTTTATTCATCTTGTTGGATTAGATGATCTCTAAGGTCCTTTCCATCTGTAAAATTCTATTATTCTTTTCCATTCGAATGATAGACAAAGTATAGAAATTCATCACCTCTCTCTCTGGTTCAGTAGAAACTAGTAGAATCCACAAGTATTTTAACATCAAAGTATTGGTCTTCTTTTATATCTCGCTAGTGAAGCTCCTTATACAAACTTAATTTTTTTTTTTATGATTCAAAAGTAGAAATTCATCAGTAACAGGGGTTATAATCAATATGTGCTGAGTGATGATGATAAGTCATAGACTCATTACTATTCTCTTGGGTCTTATTCCTAGCAGATTTAGAATAATCTTTGATATGCAAGATCCTCTAGGTTGGATATAAATTATATAAAACCTAAGGAATATCAAATAGTTGTGGCTCTGTTTTTGTTGCTCCTAAGTGTTTCACGTAAAATTTATCTCACTGTTCTGCATATTTCTTGTTATTATGTGTCTGTCTCACTTATAGGCCATGAGTTGTTTGAGAGTCAGAACCATTCTTGTTTACATTCCCAGGAGATAGTACAATACTTGGTGAATATTTTGTTGGCATTTGGTTGGGCATCTCTTGAATATTAAATGAATTTGTCTACTTACAAATAACTGCTTAATTTTTTGAAATAAAGTTCCCAAAGATAAAAATTCTTCTGCAAAGTCTGTGACAAGGCTTAGAAAAGAAACTAAGAGAACCTCAAGTACCTGTCATGTTAAGTCAAGAGAAGAAGGCTGGAACACTTGCTTATCAGGTCAACTTGTTCTCATTTCTGTTTCCAGCAAAGATAGGTAGATCAATTAAACAATCATTATATTTCACTTCAATTTAGTGTTTAGATCAAATGACACCACATGTACCATTGATGTCATGGGAGTACTTCTCCCTAAGTCAGTATTTAGGTATTCATTCAGTAGCTTAAGCAAGATCTTTAACCTGCCTGAACCTCAGTACATCTTTTGAAATGCAAAGGTTAAAGAGATCAATAGTTTTCTCACATTATTAATAGTGGAATCCTGTCTTTAAACACACACTTGTGTGGAACCCTTTATGTAAAAAGGGTTGCTATTTAGATGAACAGAGGAGCATATTGGTTAAGATAGCAACACTAGAACTGTAACAAATGACCCTGAATCTTAAAGACATAACAAAACAGTTTATTTCTTACTCATAGAAAGTCAATCTAGAGCCAAGAATGGGAGTTGAAGGTTAGACTTCTCTCCAGATGATCACTCAGAGACACCAGTAAACCAAGTCTCTGCCACCTTTAACATGGCTGCTTTGATCCCAACCAGAAAATGTGAAAAGAGAGACAATTACCTGTGGGAGATGTTTTACACTCCAGGCCTGGAAGGGAGCACATAGATTCCATCACACTTAATTATAAAGGAGGCTGGGAAATGTGGTCTTCCTCTGTATCCTGGACAAACAATAAGAAGTGGGTTTGGTGAGCCGATAGCTGGGCTCTGCCACAAGGAAGGCACCCAGGAAGGCTTGCTTAGGACTCTGAAGAGCACAGTTTGTAACCCCTGAAGCATGTGAACCCGAAGAGCTCCTTCAGCTTAAATATTCTGTAATTGAACCAAGCACCGTGCCTGATACAGAAAATTCAACAAATGCTTCCATCTCCGCATCTCTTTGAAAGGGAGATGGTAATTCCTGTTCTGTCATTTAATGGGAGCCATGTTTGGTCTCTCCCCTCTATCCATCACTGCAGTGTGACAATACTCCCAGTAGTTCCAGTTAGCCCTTGAATTTGGGCACTTGCACAGAGTATGAGCTTGCAGAATTCTCTTAACTCTGGCTTGAAGTTGTGATCTAGCTATTGTTCATTCAAATTAAGGAGGACTTGGAAGACATCAATGAATAGAATTCCATTCATCCATATCAGATAAAGATTCAAACCCATGTGATGTCTAAGATGTCAGTTGTTCTTTCCATGTTTAACTGCCATTCCAAATTATTGGCAAGATCTTCTTACACTACTACCCCTGCCTGGCTCTTGTCCTCTACTGGGTCAGTCCTTTCATCCAGCCTTCTGCCAGGCCAGCTTATCTGTGAGTCTCTCACTATTTGTGTCTTCCTTAAACAAGCTAAGGCAAGCAGGGTTTTGATTATCATCTGATGACCTCCAAATCTATTCACTCAATCCACATGTGCAGTCTGTAGAGCCAAATGCTCACAGACATCTCCATTTGGATATCTCAGTGTCATCTCTTGTTCAAAATCTTCAAGACCCAAATCCTATTCTTCCCCTGTCTCAAAACTCTTCCTCTGGAATCTCAGTCTTGGATCTTGATACCATCACTTCCTGGTCCATCCACTTCGAGGCCAGGAGCCATTATCTGTTCCTCCCTCTTTTTCATCCTCCTCTAAGCCAAAATGGTCACAAAGTTTTAATGACTTAGGTCTTCTTAAATGTTTTTTAAACGATCCTCCTCTCTTGTTAAATCACCATAGGAACCAAAACACCCATCTTCTCTCAGCTGGAGTGTTTCCATAGCCCCTTGGCTGATCTCCCAGCCTCTAGTCTCTCTCCTCGCCAGTCCGCAGTGCATCCAATTCTCCATCACTTACTCCCCCATATGAACCCTTTGCCTGGCCTAAGAGGTTGTGTGTTGTTGGACTCCTGCTGGTTGCCTGACTTCACTTACTGCCCCTCTCCCAAATGAATAACACACTAGGAACCACTGACTGCTTCCCAAACATACTGTGCCTCCGTGCAGGGGCTAAAAGCAGCCACAATTCCAATAGAGCAGTGGTTCTCAACCTTCCTGATGCCGTGACCCTTTAATACAGTTTCTCATGTCATGGTGACCCCCAACCATAAAATTATTGGTAGCTGCTCTCTACACATGTGTGACTGGTCTGCATAAATACATTATGGCACCAACCCTGTCACATACACCTGTATTTGTACGGGGGTATGTGATGGGGTTGGTGCGATGATCTCATCATGCCGGGTACTCATATGTGGGCGTATCTGCATGTGGGCAGACTCGCCTGGGGACGGGTAGAGGAGTGGTGTCTCGGTTCCTAAGACCATTGGAAATATGTATTTTCTGATGGTCTTAGGCGACCCCTGTGAAAGGGTCATTTGACCCCCAAAGGGGTCGTGACCCACAGGTTGAGAACTGCTGCAATAGAAAGTTATTTACAAAAGTAGGTGGTGGTTGGATTTGACCCATGGGCTCTAGTTAGTTGACCTGTGCTTCATATCTTCCTGTTTGTTGTTTCTTCTGCTTGCAATAAACCCTCCATCCTCATTGCATACCTCATTATCTATACACTTAACCTATTTTGAACTTCAAATTTTTTAAATGTTTACTTAAGCATTCTTCTTCTATAAAGCCATCTTTGAATAATGCTCATTCCTAGAGCATGTACGTACAATCAGTTCTCATTATTTGTAGTGGTTGCATTCTGTAAAGTTGCCTTGAATGCTGAATTAGTGAATATTAAATCATTGCTCCTAGGGGAAATACAGGGTTGGGGTCCTATGAACCTACAGTCATAACATTTTCACCCACTGGTAGATATATAACCTTGTTTTATGTGTGTTTCTGTCTTAAGACACCTTAACTGATATATATTGTTGGTTCATTGACATTGAACTTGTGACTAACAACACTGTTACATGCCTAAATGGAGCTTACCTGACACACTTTTTCCATTCATGCACCATAGCCTTCTTACGCTTGGGAGTAACATTCCAACACTATGTTTGAGGGATATGATTTTAAACATTAAAATCACCAACAAAAATACAAAAATGTGAAAAATGTGGCACTAAATAGATCACAAAAAGGACAGTTGTTTGCAGTAGAAGAGCAGAAATAAGAAGGCAGAGAGGTCCACCTCAGATGGTTTTACCTGTTGTTCTACCAGATTGTTCAGTAGTTCAAAGTTTTCACTTCTTTGCACATGTCTCTAAAAGCACCATGACTGTTAATTTTGGAGTTATAAATGCTTTTTTAGTGAATAGAGGAATTTGCAAATATGGAATTGCTGATAATTAACTGTGTCTCCAAGCAGAGTCAACAGACTAGACAGCTAGATCCTTGTGAACTATAAATTTATTTTTTCTTTCCTATCTCTATGGCCTCAGAGCTTAAATGAAGATTTTGAGTATTTGCATGAAAGGGTGAAATGAAGGAGGGAATTTAATAAAATATATTTTGCTTAATATTTTCTGTATAGACTATATATGCAGGGAAACTTGTTTTTTGGTTGTTTTTTTTTCAAAGGCTTTTTTCAGCATTTGCTAAGTAATTAATAATTCTACTGCAGTATGTAACATCTTTATTAATGATCTTCAATAGTAAACAATAAATTAATGAAATCTGCCAATGATACTAAATTAAGAGGTGTTGAAAACACCAATGAGAGCACTGCCAGAGCATAAATGTACTTAGAGAAGTTAAAAATAGGAACTAAATTGGAAATGATGCAACCAGAAAAAATAAGTAGAAAATTTACCCAAGAAAAATGTAAATGTTCTGGAAGCTGGATACTTCTGCTTGTTGATGTTAAATTACCTGTGTGTTTATTCATTCGGCACGCATTTATTGAGGGCCTACTATGTGCCTAGTCTAGTGTTCTGTCCTAGGTTATCAAAGTGAACAAGACAGTGAAGGCTCTTTCCTCATGGAGTTTATATTTCAGGGGAGAAGATAGAAAAGAAGAGTGAATAGTCAAGACCCTCTAAGATTTAAAAGAAAAAGTATTAAAATGTAAAGCCTTTTTCGTTCATCCACAATGTTTCTCTCAACCTGTCATGGGGTATTTATTTGCTATTTACCCTTTCTCTAGTAGTAAAATAAAATAAAAATTTACTTTTAAATAGAAAAAAATCTCCAAGGTAAGTGAATAAGCGAAGAGGTGATATTGGAGTTGAAACGTGAAGGAAGAACAGGGAGGAGTGTTGCGGGAAGAGGAATCTCAAGGGCAAAGGTGCAGACGAAGAAATGGCAGCATGCCGGATGCAAGACACAAGAAAAGAAGATGGCCAAGGCTTAAGGCTGGCGTGGCCTGGAGGACGAGAAGGACTTGTGACGTGTGAAGGAGCAGGTAGGGAGCAGGACATGCAGTGCCCTGTAGGCATTGTGAAAGAAGCTGGATTTTACCCTAAGTGCCACGGGAAGAGCACTGAAGCATTTTAGGAAGAGGGCGAAACGTGATTTGACCCACGATGTTGGATCACATATATAGCAAGGAGCTCCATTCGGAGGTTATGGCAGGAATTCCAGCAAGAAGAGATGTGGCTGAGCCTCAGAACTGGAGAAGAAACGCCGTGGAAGGACTGGGACCTGTTTTGGAGGGACAACTGATAAGACTTGTAGCAAGGTGGCAGAGGCAAGGACGGGGAAGGACCAAGCGTGACCTCCTAAGTTTTTTGACTAGAGTAACTGTAGTCTTAAGCGACCAGGAACTGAATTAGAGAGGCCTAACGGTTGAATCAAAAAGGAAGTAGAAATGGGTCCATCGCGGATATATTTAGCTTGAGGTGCCAATTAGACATTCAAATGAGATTTCATTGTGATTTTAGTTTGCATTTTCCTCATGGCTAAGGAGCTTGAATGGTTTTTCATCGCCCATTATTCATATATTTTCCTTTTACAAGGTTTCCATTTAAGCTTTTTTTTGCTCATTTTTATTGGTTATTTATTTCTGCTAGTGTTTGTTAATGACTTTTATGTCATAGGGAAGATGGTATGTAGTCTTCATCTAGTTTGGGTATCAAAACTAGAGTACTGGGGCCTGTAATTTGTTTATTAATTTTCATAATGTGTCCATTGATGAGTAGAATGTTTTAACTTTTATGATGTCCATTATACCTTTTATTACCATTTTGAATTTTATGGTTAGTGCCTTCCGGGTGCTAAGAAACCTTCGCCCATTGCAGCGTGGCGATTGGAGGAGAGTGGAACACCAGGAGAGGCTGTGGACGCTCCGAGTTTCCATCCCAAGAACAGATACTTTGTATTTTCTGTAGGACTGGATTATAGATATTAGAGATGGACAAAGCCGAGTCGGCCACACAATGTCAGACCTCTCCACTTAAGAAAATGTCTAAATCTCCAGGAGTCTGCCAGGCCTCCACATTTTGGTCTCCCACTTTAGAATGATTGCATCAGATTTCCAATTGTGTTGGGCAGAGATAAGCACTCCTAAATGTAGGCGGCAGCGGGTGGCTGTAGTGGGGTAGGCTGTTTCCCAAAGCCGCGTGATTGTCTCGAGTACTTCGGCGGGCTGCCCCGACGTGACTTGTCTGATTACATCCTTCACCACATTTTTTATTTTGAGTTCTCTTCTTAGCTAAAAGTTAGCTTAATGTTTTAAAGTCTCTGACCTCTGATTATTTAAATGAATTTAAGTGGATTCAGTATCCACAGTCTCATTATACGCTGCACCAAACCCATTAATAAATCAACCATAATTCCACTTGCTTCTGTATAATGGAATTTTTGCTGGAGGTGCTGTAATTGGGAGAACACCACCAATTGCTTGTTATTTAAATCCAGTGATTTATACAGATTTTCTTAAATGGACATAATAGGAAACCAATTAGCATTAGTCGAGACTTTCATTTCTCAATTAATTTTTGGACTCCGATAATTAAACACAGCTACCTGAAATAGTTGGTAATGAGCTGAAACATGATGAAAATATAAGCTATGAATTGATTTATCAATTCATATGACACAAACTGTTCAGTTAACATATTTTTAAGAATTTGGAAAAAAAAATATTTTTGGCCTGAAACCTATGTAATCCTTGCTAACAGATGTCACCCCAATAAAAAAAATATATATATATTTGGAGGAAGAGGCTAGAGGGTGGTCACAACCCTGGGCAAGAAACTCTAATTTTCTCTTTCAACGTAAGTTTTGTGAATAGCAGTTAAGTGCTCCCAAAATCTAAAATTCCAAAGTGGACTTCGATAAGGGTGGCATATGCTGGAAGCCTGTGTGCTGTCACAATGCAGAGAGATTTTGTCTGGCCATGCGATTTTATCACAAAAGCCCATGTCCTGCAAAGGAGGGGCAGGTTTCCATGTTTTTGTTTCAGTCAGCTCTTTGCATTGTGGATTGATTCGCTGTAGTGCTGTTGTCAGTATTTTATCAATAGTCACATAGATCTCATGACTGGCATTTCGCCTTTTTAAAACCATCCCCTTTGCCGTCATAGAGAATTGGAACCTCGAAGCCTGTTGGGAATGGCTGGTAGCCTTTGTATTATTATTTATGAATTCATCAGGAAGGAATATTGACCTCTAATTAAAGCCAGAAAATTGCTCCTGGAATTTATTGCTAAAGGTCAGTTTCTTTGCAAAGAACTTGCTATGTGTCTCTGTGTACCTGGTGTTACTACTGTTATAAATAAGGCAGCATTCAACCTATTTGTAAGACTAGATGAAGGGAATGAATTGTTCTATTAGTTCTTGCTTTTGGTATTAAATTTTTCTGTTCTTGGTATGTTTCTCTTCTGAAGGTAAGAAAAACTGCACTGTACTAAAAGCAATTAGAATGTTCTATTCTTTTCTTAAGAAAAGTAATATGTGTATTTTTGGTCTAAGAGAATTAAAATAGCAAAAATACATTGGAACCCAATTTCCTAACAAAAGAGAAAGTCTTCCCCAATTATAGGAAGTTCTAGGAAAAGCATTTTTCTATTTTTGGATTAGGAAATCAAAGTGAATCAACATACTGTAATAATCAAAAGAAATATTCAAAAGAAACAGCCTCACTTGAGATTTTGGCACAGTGAATAGATTTTTAAATATTTAACAATTCTTTTTATCTTTACCTGTTCACAAGTTATAAACAGGGAGTTGGAATGAAATGAAAAAGCTGCCTATTGACTTTGAAATTAAAGTAGGTGGTATTATGCCCAGGTTTTGAATAACTTCTCTTCTGTCTATCAGAACGTTCTGCTCTCAGTCTTGCTGGTGTTAAATTAATTATGTACCTAAAGAGTTGTTCATGCTATGTGATGCTAAATATTCACTCATATTTTTAGATTATTGAGTAGGTTTTAAAATTTATCTATACTGAAAAAAATGTATTGGAGGTGACTTCTGAAATTTTATTGTTTTCAAATTTAATGAGTAAATTGAAAGAGTCATCGTCTTTCTAATATAAGCATTTAGCATAGAGGTTCACACTGATATGAAGGGTTAACTGATATGATCATCCTGTCCTCTCCCTCCCCTGCAAAATCAGCCAAGATTACTGAATCCATACGTTTCTGACGCTAGTCTAATCAGTTCACATGCACTATTTTAATTTTCATGACAACCTAATGAGGTGTATGTTGCTTTTATCCTCATGTTATACATGAGAAAACAGAGAAGTTAGGCGACTTGCCCAAAGTCACACAGCTACTATGGGACAGAACCAGAATTCTGGCCTTGGAAGAATGACCCCAAGGAATGTATAGTGGGAATTCGAGACTGTGGAAACTGAAGAAGCTTATGATTTTCTTCTGAGTGATTAAAAAAAAAA
The DNA here is from genome assembly GCA_004026885.1 of Lyroderma lyra. Classification (NCBI taxonomy): domain Eukaryota; kingdom Metazoa; phylum Chordata; class Mammalia; order Chiroptera; family Megadermatidae; genus Lyroderma; species Lyroderma lyra. Next base: position 11,196 of record PVJL010003626.1, read on the forward strand.
AACCCAGAGCATTCTCATTGAACAAATTTTTATTTTTGGTAATAGGTAACTTAGTAAAGAGGACACTTTGATTTGATTATTGGATTAATTTGAGAATTGATATCACCTACTGTGGACATTAGCATTTGGTAATTAGCTAGAAACTGCTCATAATTTTAAATAATGGCATTTATCATTTATTTTGGCCTGGTTAATAATAAATAATTATATAATTCCTTTAACTTCTTTTCTTTAGAATGAGTGTGTACATATGCATATGCTCCTGTAATTGCCTTGGAGATGAGATTGTAAACAATGAAATCTCCTATAAATAAAACTATTAAAAGTTTAGATCATTTGGACTAGAACCCAGCTTTTCTGGTCCAGTGATCTTGTGTCTTTGATTATAATGAATGCAGTTCTATTACCACTTAATATCTCATATATATGTTCAACGGCATTGTGACACCAACTCATCACAGAATCTAGGTTACTTGATGAATAAAAATAAATAGTTTGAGAGTGCTTTCTCACATTTGATGTCTAATTCTCTCTCTGCTGGGAGTGTTATATTGAGAAGAACACATTTTGCAGATCTTTCCGCTTCTGCAATTTCAGTCCCCAGTTTCTGCCTCGTCCCCCACTTTATGATTTTCGTGTTCCCATACAATTCTTGAGCCACACAGCCGAGCACTAGATGACTCGCTCGGGGAGGTCAATTTTGTATCTAAATTTTCCTGTCACTGGTGAGTATTTTTTCCCTTCTCCTTTTATTGCATGGGTTTTTCATGTAACACAGAAACCGCACATCCTAATGTGAAATGCTGGGTATAGAGTCCATTTTTAGGAGGCTGAGCCCCCTCCTTTTTTTTTTGCCCTGAAGAAGATAAAATTCAAAACATGAAGCACTGTAACAGCTCATCCACTGTTTTTGATGAACAAACATTTGTACTGACAAGGTGAAAAAATATCTAAGTGTGAAGATCTTTGAGCAAGAAGATGTCTGACAGTTGAGGTTATCGGAGCTGGGACTAAATGGTGGGGGGAGGTGGGGGCGTCTCATTCTCAGAGAAGGCTGTGACAGGGCAGATGGCTCACGGGTCAAGCTCTCTAAGGCATTTTTCTTCATGATGGTGCCTAGCGTGATGGAGGATGGGTAGGGTAGGATCTGCTAGTCCTTTCTAGTGCTTTCCTAGCAAGAGAATCAAATAATGTCAGCGACCTGAGGAAGAATCAGCACAACAGTATTAATTAATACACCATGGGGTTCTCCCTAAACGAAGGTGACAGCTTTGGGAATGATTTGCTGTATTGAACCAGGTAACTTCTCTTTTTTATCATGACGGTCTGTTACCTACTAGACGTAGAGGGTGAGCAAAGTTCAGTAAGACAGGACCTGCTCACTAGAGATACGTGATCAATTCATTGTGGAGATGAGCATCCTCAGAACTAAGGCTAGAAAGTCGGGTTGAGATAAGAACTGTTATGAAGGATACAAGTTATGTGACCCAGAAAGACAAGAGGGGAGATTGGTTATAATCAGGGCTAGGAAATCTAGTAAGATCACACAGCGGAGGTGGCCTGTGAACAGAGCTTTAAATATGCGTAAGACTTGGGCAGGAAGAAAGTGGGGGGTGCGTGGAAGGGGCCTGAGTGAATGCAGGAGAAGGCAAATTGTACAAAATGACTAGATCGATGATTGGAATAGAGGATGTTACAGAGGCGGTAGTGAGAGACAAATTTGGGGCCCATCGTGTAAGACTTGCACATTTCGATCACTTGCTGTGGAGTCTGAGGCCCCCTTTAAGGAAAGGAAACATCACTACATTCCCTGGCACTCACTAGACGCCAAATGTGTGTTTTGGAGTAAGCATCCAGTTCTCTGTAATGTAAGGAGTTAACTCCAACCTGAAATTAACCGCCCCCCATTGTATTTGGCAACAGTCCCTTGCCCTCACCGCCGATGTAAATTTCTGTCATCGATCCAGTGTAGGCGGCGTGTGTTCGGATTTTTAAACCTTGTGCACAGTGGATCGTTACCTTGTGATGCAGCATTCGGCACAGCTGTAAATGTGAAACAGGTGGCCTTTGCCTGAAATGGGATTGAGGCAGTCAGTCCCCCGTTTGTTCGGCCGCTTTGAAGAAGACAACACACTTCCGTATCTGCTGGCGGTACTCTCAAACACTGTCACTCTTGGCACTGGAAAAAAACCAAACTGATGAAAGAGGCCTTGGCTCCTCCATCTTTTTCACCCTCTCCGTCCTGGATGTTGCGTTGAAGGGAAGGCAGCCTCTGAATACGGTGAAACAAATGATGTCAGTGTGATTGATGGACGCTGGGCTTGGCACACCCCAGGTGATTGTGTTGGGCAGAAGAGTCATCAATTTGCTCCTCCAAAAGGGTGTGGGGGGGAGTCATAAATATTTCACAAAATGTGAGGTGGCATCTGCTTTCTTATTTACTGAGAACAATGCCTGCTAGAACGTTCCTCCTCCAGACGGTTGTTCCTGGTTCTGATCTATCAAAGACTTATTTACCTGCTGATGGGAAGTGTTGCTATTTCTTTCATTCTCCTCTGAGTTTTCATTTTCATTTTTTTGATAACTGCATATTCTCCAGAGGCTGAGGCTTTATTTTGTTATGCATTTTGTGGGAGGCGGAAGAAAACACGCATCCTTGCTCGCGGGTTTGAAGTAGGAGCAGTTTCTAAAGGGCAGAACCATTTTTCACGTGTTAGTACTCTGTGACTCGGAAAGAGGAGCTCAGTTCTCGTAACATCACGAACGAGAGAGAGAGATCAAGGTGCTCTTTGGAATTTTGGCTAGTCCTTTGTCATCGTTTGCACATTTTTCTATTTTGAAGGGACTTTCATAGGCACAACCTTATATGACCATCACAAGAGTTCTGGAGGGAAGGGTAAACATTTTTTAGAGAGGAGCAAACCAAGCCTCAGATGGCTTAGGGGTACAACTGGAAAGTGGAGGAACTAGAATTAGCACAGTGGCCATCCTTATAAAGTTTAAATATGCACAGGAAGGAAGGATGGAAGGAAGGAAGGGAGGAAGGAAAAAGGAGGAAGGGAGGGAGGAAGGGAGGGAGGGGTAGGTAGATGGCAAGAGGAAGGAGCGAAGGGTAGATGAGAGAGTGTGCAGGTTGTCATTTCATCTCAGCTCCCCCAAAACTCTCCCTGATACCAGGATCTGGGTATAAATGGTGTGTATCCCTTTGCCTGTTCATTACGTTACGTGCACAGTATTCAGAAGTCAGTAAAGATTTAAAGTGCACGTTATTTATGTTATTTTAACCTCTTTGCAGTTAAGAGAAATTAGAGCAGGTAAAGTGAGTGATTTGCTTGTGCTCGTGACAGAAGCCACCATGGGAAAGACCAAGACTGGGATGCTCTAGACTCAGCTCTGTGGAATCACCCTGCACTTGAAGTCTCTTTCCCTTAATCCAAGTAAAAAACTACAGAGATGACAGTGCGCCTGTCGTCGTCGGGCCGGTCTGTAACTGCCACCCTTCCCCTCGTCATTGTTAGGAGCTGGGAATGCAGCTGCCCCGCTCGGCGCAGGCCCCTGCCCTTGGTGACAAGTGCTGTGGTTCTGAGTTACTGCCAGGCCGGCTTGCGGGGGGGATTGTTACGCAGTTGCTGGTCGTGAGCTCTCGCAATACGTTTCTTAAAAAAAAAAATTCCAGATGAGCACTGCGAATGACTTTGCAGCCCCCCTTAACGGGGTTTCTCTGGTAGCTGAACGTTCAATGGGCACACACCCGAGGTCATTTCTATTTCAGTAGTGCCCCCTTTCCGAGGGATTTACAATAGGGAAGCAGCTTACATTTGTAATGGGATCCTGTTTCAGTCTTTTATATGTATTTATTTATTTTGATAAAGATTTGACTTAACTGCTGTTTCCCCTAATTCCAGGATCAAATCTTTTTTCCATAAACAAACAAACAAACAAACAAACAACAACAACAAAAAGAACTGGGGATGGCCTAAGATTGAGGGAAGATCATTGACAAAGGTCACGTTTTACTTTGCTTCTGTCTTTACGGTTGTGGGCATCTGTCTGTCCCCATTTGAACTCCGAGAAGCTGTTGAACTGGGTTTGCCATCTGGGCTTGGAGGGAGCCTGAGAGAAGCTGGGAGGGCTTTGCGATCAGGCTTTGTTCTAGAACAGGGGTGTCCAACCTTTCGGCTCCCCTGGGCCCCGTTGGAAGAAGAAGAACTGTCTTGGGCCACACATAAAGTACACTAACACTAAAGATAGCAGATGAGCTAAAAAAAAATATTTGCAAAAATTCCCATAATGTTTACAAATTTGTGTGGGGCCGATTCAAAGCCGTCCTGGGCCACAGGCAGCGCAGGGTTGTGGGCTGGACAAGGCTGTGAGAATAGGAATCGTGGTGTTATTTCTGGTTGGGTTGTGTTCATGTCTGGCATTAATGGGAATGTGTTCAAAGTGAGTGGGACCTGGGGGACAAGCAGTGCCGAGCAAGGAGGCTTGTGCTGGAGGACAGCAAGGAAAAATAAGTGTAGACTTAGGTTAGATGGATGATTCATCCCTCCCCTCCCCACTCTTCGTGATAAACAAACCAGTGTACGGGGGCCACGGTGCTGATGCCCGGAGCTGAGTCCAGTTGTTCCTGAAAATGCCAGGTCGATCTTCCAGCCACATTGGGTCACTGTGGGAAGATGCTCGGCTCGGAGTAGCCTCATTTTGGCAGCCCTAGCTAGCTCCTGGAACCGGAAGGCTCTAAAGCTTTTCTTTCAGTCTCCGGCATCAGGTTTCCTCTGAGTTTCAGTCTGGGGCATATTTTGATTTTCTGAGTAAACTTTAGGAACTGATGAGACTTGCCTTTATGTGATTCACGTACATAATAGTTTTGGTGCTAAGTCAATAAGATGGTTGATCAAGGTCGTGGGAAAGAAAATCAGATGAATTGTTCACCTTGAAAAGGGATTATTGAGTCTGGTAGACAACTCCTTTCATTTTACATATTTGTTCAGTCAATTGTTCAACAAATATTGATTGAATGTTAACTGTGTGACCAACAGTGTCCTAAGTGTTGGAATACAACAGGGAAAAGTCTACAGCAACAATAATGGGGGTGAGCTTTCACAGAATGTTCACTATGCACCTGACACTATTCTAAGAATTATCCTTTAAGAATTGTTTAAAAATTATACTTTACACTTGCATTGCTACCTAAGCACATCATTTTAATTCTTCCCAACAAATGTGTGAAGTGAGAAAAGCAGTATTGCTTTTACTGTTTTTCACAGATGAAGACACGGACACAGAGAGGAGCTCGGAAACTGACACAGAGAAGTTCCATGGAAATTTCCAGGTGGGGATAATTTCAACTCACCTTGTCTCTCACCACTTTTTGATTTTTACCTTGATTGGCATTCGTGTTCACAGTGCCGGTGTGATATGGTGGGCTCAATTTTCTAACATCTCCACAAGATTAAAACCAGTTGGGACTATACCAGGATTTGAACTGATTAAAAGTTTGAGGGGAAGAGAGGGCTCATGACTTAGAGAAACTTCGATGAACCGGGCACTCTGTGAGGCAATCATTATTTCTGATGTACACAGCAACCTCCTCATTTTAAGAAGGAATGAAAAAATATGAGTGTGGTATTGTGAAAGAATGTATTCAAGGTGTAGTGGCTGAACTGGGATTTGAACCCAGGATTTTGTGATTCTGAAGGCTGTTCATGTCCTCTTGCAAAATTCTGTTTCCCATGCTTATCAGCGAATCATTTGACTCTTATTCTCAGCATTGCCATAATCTTCAAAGGAGTTACAGGGAATAATGTTAAAAGATGAGGCAGTAGGAAAAAAATCTGACCCTATTCCACAGAGAAATAAAAAATAAAAAAAAAAAAACACTTCCAAGGAAATGGTTTTTACTGCTTTTTAACCCAGGGGATATTAAAAAAATATAAGGGACAAAGAAAATGAAACCTTTCTAATATTCCTTTGAAATAAAAAATATTCAGTGAATTCCCTTTTGAGTGGAATGTGATTAATTTAGTCTCTCCTTTTGAGAAGTTAAAAAGTGCATTTCTCTTGATTATTCAACATTTCTGAATAACCAACAGCAGTATGTAAAGGGCAGAAAGAAAATGTGGCTGTATCAGCAAGGCTCCTGTTAACAACTTGGATGGTTCTGGAAGCAAGCGTGTGGCAGTTGCTCTAATAATTTACTTGGGCATATGCCCCAGTTCCTCATCTCTCCTTCAGGGTCAAGAGTGCAGTCTAGCGATGTAGGAAAACCGATGAGAATTTCCAAAGTTCATGGTGTGACTGTGGGCAAGTCATTTCTGGCCCCTTCAGGCTTAGTTCTGCCTCTAAAATTATGCATAATTATCCTCACAAAGGTTTTGGGAGAAAATTCATTAAGGAAATTACCACTCATTTAGAAAATTGCTGCTCAAGTTCACTAAATGTTTGCCTGGTGGGCCTAATGAGCCCGTGACTCTCCTCCAGGTGAGGAAATCACCTTTCTCTCCCCGAGGAAGATCCTTCCTTTCCCTCCACCCCACTCCTTTCTGGGGGAGTCCTCGGGACTAACAGTTTGGTTTTCTTAGGAAGAACATTAACCTACTTACCCCATCTGTAAAAAGAGTTATGCTTCTCCACAGTGATCTGGTTTGTTCTGAATATTTTCTTCCAGTTCATTCTAGACTTGTGACCATGGGGGTGGGGGGGCTTTACAAAATGGACCACACAAAGCGGCATTAGGATGAGCCCCTTTGATGTTTCCATCATTGGGTGATTATTCACTCTGTAATTTTCAGATATGATTAGTCAGGATAAGCACTGTTTTGTGCTGAACTGATTTATAACGGCACGCAAAGAGTGGCATGCTAGACATTCAGCGCTCTTACCCCTTGTTAAGTGTTTTACAGCCCCCTTGTCTCTCAGGTCATCAGTGAGCACTCCGAACAAATGCCCAGGACAGCCTGACGGTTCAGTAATCAGGCCGGCATTGAAGATGCCTGGTCAAAATCCTCAGTGAATATTTGGCTGTATGGACAAAATGATGAAGTAGACACTATTATTATATTGGAGGTGATGGATGGAAAGACTGCAGTATTAGCAATTTAGCCCCACACCCCCCCAGTTCACCGATAACTTCAGGCTTCAACCATATTCCATTCCACATTGCCCTCTTAAAAGAGCAAACACATGAATTATTCTGATTGACTAGGAACACGAGCTGAGGGAATATTGTTCTTCTCTTCCATTCCTGGTCCTACCTGTCCGTCACATGATGGTCTCTGAAATCAAGGACTGGGAAACACCATCAGACGAGAGTCCTGTGGTGGAGGCTCTGTGTGATGAACAATTTTGCCTTCATTTTTTCATTGATTTGGGGGCCCTCCTGTAGCTGGCTGGATGGAGGCTCTCAGTAGGAGCTACAAAACCAAACATCAGATTGCTTTGCACACCCACAAAATCAGCTTGTTAGGTTATATTTTCTCTAATTCTACCATTTCTTGATATTTCTTATATTCTAAACTCATGTATGAGGAAATATGAGTTCATTTATTCATACATCCAACCTGGATTTTATTGAGACTTTCTGTATGACAGTTTGTATATGACCCATCTGTAGGATAGAATCTCCAGTGGTAGGTAATAGAGATACTATAATGAGGGGAAAGAAAAAGACGTGGTCCGTGAGACTACGATCCTTTATATCGAAAGGCGGAGTTAGAAAAAGTTGGAGAAGTGTGTGTGGGGGTGTTTATGTTGGGAGGTGGGGTGGCAGGGACATTGACCAGTTCATCTCTTCATTGAATACGTATTTATTCTATGTATTGGGGAAATAATGATGACAGGGTCTCTGTGTTCACAGAGTTTTTATTGAGTTGATGGAATAGTTTGGAAAATTCTACTTCAGAAAATTCATTTCTGGTCTTTTGGTGATATTCCGATATTCGATAAGTAGTGGAGGGAGGTCCAGACACTTGGGGTAGTGGGGACCTGGGACCTGGGAAGAAATAAATGCTCTTTCTGGCATCTCTCCTGTGAGCCAGTGCCCTGCCAGGCGTCCTCACTGCTGTCCTCTTACTCGGGGCTCCCCGTCATGAAGAGTGGGGCAGATACTCCGTGTCTTCAATGACAAGGCAGCCTCAGAGAGGCTGAGGAAGGAAAAGAAGACGAAATACCCACATCCTAGAAGTGTGCAGTAATTAACAAGTGTTTCTTACTCTTGGTTGCACATTAGAGCTTTACGACCCTGGGTATCCAGGCTGCATCCAGACCAATTAATTCCTACTCTCTGGGGTGGAGGCCCAGCATCAGTGTTTTCAAGCTTCCAAGGTGACTCCAATGTCAGTTAATGTTGAGAACAACTAGTTTAAATAATACTTAAGGTATATTACATGTATGTTTCTTTCTTCAAGATTCAGACTCAAGGTTAGGGCAGGAAAAACCCCTAAAATCACCTAATCTAATTGCTGAATTGTACAAAGGAAGAAACTGTGGGTGAGATAAGTAAGGTGACAGATAAAATTCATATAGCTAATCAGAGACAGAGCTGGGGGCTTCTTTTAACTTTGACTTGCTTACCCCTCAAGAAAGACTTAATACAGTCACTTCCATATAGCTAATGTGCATGATTAATTATGCTTGAAGCTTTCTTACAAATTATTTTGAATTTTTTTAAAATTGTGGGAGTTATTTCTAAACATACACTACTATTTTAGTACTTTACTCTCTGTTTTGGTAAGGGTTTTTTTGTTGGCGGGGGTGATTTTTTTTTCTTTCAAAACAAAGATTATCCAGAAGGCAAGGCTAGAAAAGTAATTTAAATTTTATCAAGTTTTTGCATAACTGGAATATCGTTGCTGTCTCAGAAAAGGACTAGGGAATCAGAGGTCAGCTTGAAGCACCTCATTTATATGATAATTACCAGTAAGCAGTGGCCAGTGATTCATGATACAAATCATTTGTTCCTCTGGGACTTGTATGTTTACTGGGCAGGAAGTATGTGATTATGTCGTACTAATTAGTTTCTTGGTGACAGAATGAATGTAGCACAAATTGAGACTAAGTTTGTTAATTGTATACTGTTTAGTTTCTTTATTTACTTGTTATGGCAGAGTTTTTAATTTGATTTAGTCTGCAGGAAGTCTCTGACTGAATACACACCTGGATGAATGGATACCAACCTTCAAAGTATCTATCACTTGCACAGTTTATAACATGCTTTAATATGCCAATCTTATGTAGCTCTAGCATCACTCCTTTGAGGCACATGTTATTATTGTTATAAAACTCCTTTCATCGATGAACAAATGAAGGCAAAGAAATTACAGAGTAAGACTTGAAGATTCTACAACTAGAAATGTATCCTATTCTTAGGCAGTGAATTCTTCTGTGATTAATAATTATGAAGAATGGTAATGAATGGCTAGAAATGGTCACTGTTTAGCTGACTTTCTCTAATTTTCTCAACTATCTAAGAAAAAGCCTATAAGGAGAGGTGATGATAAGAAAACATTTATTAAGGGTGGAGAATAAAATTATTAAGGGAGAGTATAAATTTGAAGAGGTTATGTATTCACAACAAGGAGAAAGTGCTTCAGTGGGCATATGCTGAATTAAAACAAAACAATAGAACACTATTGTCATCCAGCAAAAAAGAGATCTGAGAAAAGTATGGAAAAGGTTAAGAGTGAGATGGGGAGCAGAAACCCACAAAGAACAATCACAGCAAACAGGCAGGGATGGCCAGAAGACAGCGGAAAATAATGACCAAGTGCAGAGGAAAAGAGGTCTCTCATTAAACCAAGGCAAGATGGGAAATTAGAATTAGATGAATAATCAGTTTGGTTTTCAGTGATTTTTTAAACATGTCCCAGCGGTCCAGAAATAGCCATTTAAAGCATGAATAAAAGGTTGTTATCATCTGAGACGGAACAGGAAGAATTGATAGGAGCCACTTCTACCGACACCATAGTGTTCACCACGTTTGTCTCCCAGGCAAATCTTTCCTGAATATTTATGACAGAACCTTTCTGACAAATACTACAGACTTGTATTGTCTGAAAAATGCTAGCTAGCATAGAACCCAAAGGCCCTCAGATATGGGGGATGTGGAAAGAATATTATCTCTGAGATGGCAGATTTTGCCACGCTTATAAAAAGCCTTGAGCAAAACGTCGATATTACAAGAACCTGGGACTGTCGTAGAGGTGAAGCAGTCTCCAATCTGATGGGCAGAATGCTGCCGCCATAGAAGGTTACGCTTCACAAACTCAAAGGGCATTGAGTTTGATTTAAGGCCTTTATCAATCTCCCAAATGCTTTCCTGAGGAATATTTTCATAAATTAAAAGTCAAAAAATAATTTGAAGCCAAGGATACATTATATATTGCTACCTGTTAGGTCTCCATTACATAAGCTTTGATCATCTTAGGCGCTCATGGAGCCCAACAAGAGAACATAAAAAACAACTAGAGTATTAGGACTTTCCTGAAACAGGACTAATCAGAAACAGAGCCAACAGGATGTGTGTGTACAGACAGACAGATTTATTTTGAGGATTTGGCTCAGGTGGTTTTGGAGGTGATCAAATGCAGAATCTGCGGGGTAGGCTGGCAGGCCGGAGACGCAGGGAGCGCCAACACTGCAGACGAGCTCTGAGGGCCACCTGCTGGCAGACTCTCCTCTTCCTCAGAGGTCTGTCTTCTGTTCTGTTCAGGCCTTGGATGGGTTGGATGAGACCCATCCACGTTAGGGAGGGCAATCTGCTTTACTCAAAACCCACCAATTTAAATGTAAATCTCATCCACAAACACCCTCCTAGAAAGATCCTGAATAATGTTTCACCAAATAGCTGGACTCTGTGGCCCAGTCTAGTTGATGCAAAATTAACCATGATGAGTAAGATGGTGAGATTTTAATTCATTGACCTTTCCACTTATTTAAGCCATACACAGTGTGTGTGTGTGTGTGTGTGTGTGTGTGTGTGTGTGTGTGTGTATGTGTGTGTGTGATCACGTTATCCCCAAAAGGAAGAGAAGCATCACTGGCTGATTAGAGAAAGTCAGTACTAGAATTTGATTTTGTATCACTGTGTCTGGGAAGCCCAAGAATAATTGTGTGCAGTAGGATGTAACTTCTAACAACAGATTCCAGTCGCCTTGGATGATGGCATCAGCAGAAGCTACTGTATGAGTACGTAAGCATAGAGAGGTATATTTCCATTTTAATGAAATAGTCTTTAGGTGTGTACAATAATGGAGTGTTATAAAATTCACAAAATGTTCCAAAGAATGGGACTTGTGTCTTCAAAAGAAAAAGGAAATACTACCTTTGGTTTAGGGAGTAATAATAATGATGATGATAATAATGACTAGCATTGTGCCAAGTGCTTTATGTGTATGACTTTTAAATAATCCTCAAAACAACCATGCTGTGTCCACAAATAAGAAGACCAAGGCACAGACTAGCTCAGCAATCTCCCCAAGGTCAAGAATCCAGGCAGTACTAGGAAGTCCTTGGGTAAGGAATGACTGCTAGACATAGGGGTTGCTCTTGAACATCCTAAAAACAGCCCTGGCAGGTGGCTGTCCTGCTTCTGCCCAACATCTCCAGAGACAGATTGCTTCCTGCCTATTTTTTTGCATCAAGGAAGGATTCTTGTGAGTGGTGACCTATGTTTCATTCTAAGGCCCTCCAGCTGTAGTCAGGCTTCGCATGCTATGTGTCCATCTTACTCATCTCTGGCTGCCAGGTTTCCCCATTCCTCAATGGCTATTTTGAACCCTCAGCACCACGGTCTCCCCTCCCTTCCCTGGTTACTCAGGGACAATAATTTCATTGACTGCCTCACTGAAATGTAGGGGCCAATGGGCATTCGCTTCTACAACTTGCTTCTTCGCCATCTGGAAGTCAGCCTTATCTTCTCCCATCTTCTATCGCTTGGGGTCGTAGAGCCTTTGCTTTAAACGGTTCAGTTCAGGCCAGTTCAGGATGTAGTGAAATATTTTGTGTGGAGGGGCAAGGGGGAATTCTTAGTGCTCATTTTCTGTTTAAGCTAACTCTTGAATTTCCAATATGATCGTTTCAAATTTTGCCCACCCTATTTTTGAATTTCTTGATTCAAGTCTGTTTCTCCTATCTTCTACTCACTCTTGGGATTTGATGCAGATTTTTGGTTTTGTTTCTCTTTTTATTATTATAAATTTGGCTTCTCTCTCAACTGTAGTGATGACTTGCCATCCAGATATTTGTCCTTGGAATACTTGGACTGAACTGTTGGCTGCATTATAATAATAATAGATAAATGCTTATTGAGTGTTAACCATGTGGCAGGTACTATTTTAAGTGCTTTATAGGGCGCTTCTCATTTATAGATACTTAACCTGTTTTGTATCTTTAATTCCTTTGAAAATTGGGATCCTTTTCCTAGAAAAATCTGTACTTGAGAGCAGCCACGTATCTTCTGTTCTGTTTTCTATTTCTGTGAAACAAACTGCCCCCAAACAACAGCGTTTGTTTTGTTCTTTTAATTTCCATGATAGTGTGTATTGACAGGTGATTCTTCTGCTTCATCTGGTGTCAGCTGGAGCGCTGGGGCACCTGGAAATTCCAAAATGGCCTGACTCACATGCCTGACAGTTGGTGCCAGCTGCTGGCCAGGGGCTTCTGTAGTCATCATGTGGCTGCTTGAACTTCCAACCATCTGGTGGTCACAGAGCCACTCCCTCTGATTTCTGTTAGTTAAAGCAGATCACAGACCAGATTCATGGGAGGAGACTGCACGTGCACTTCAATATTGGGAAGCATGGTTCATTGCAGGCCACAAAAGGTATAGCCAACCATGTGCACACCCAATTTTGTATAATAGTTTCAAGAGGTATACATAGCCTACAAATCCATTTAAGGATCCCAAGGAATAGATAGACTTCAGATTAAGAACTCATTGACCCAGCCAATGTAGTGTAGAGGAGAGGGGCACAGCCCTCAGGGTAAGGGGAATGCCACAGGAATAGTTCACTGTGGGCCCATGCACGGCATGCTCCAGGAACGAGGACCAATCAGTTAACTAAAAGACAAGGAATTACTGTATTTTGCCAAGTATAATAGGCTCCTGTGTATAATGTGCCCCCATGTTTTTGGTCCAAAATTTCAAGGGAAAAAAATCTTTCATTTTAATTTTTTAATTTGAGTTTTTATTTGTTTATATTTAGGTACTTGACTTTTGTATTATAAAGAAATTTTAGCATTTATTTTTAACATAATATGTTACAAGAAATTTTATGTAACAAATAATTACAAAACACAAGGACAAATACAAAGTACAAGACATTTTATGTATAAAATGTTTTTATATAAATGGATTATCATATTCTAGGATATTATTTTGCATACAGACATCATTATTGATTTCTAGGGTTACATTTTTGACTCATAAGCATAAATAAAAGAATTAAAAAACATTTATATAGATACAGAATTAGTACTGCCTATGTATAATGTACATCCTTATTTTTTCCTCAGCGAAAGAGTACACTATTTACGGCAAAATACGGTAAAGTTGGAATCAGATTATGGAATATTTTGAAAGGCAGCCTGTGGAGCTTGAACTTCACTCATTAGGCACTGGGGAGCCATTGCAAGTTGTGTTTTTTGTTTTGTTTTGTTTTTTAAATAGGTGTAACAAGCACAAATACTGAAATAATTCAGGAGAATTACAAGAATTAAGAAATAAGGAGAATGGTGTAGAGGGAATTACCCTAAGAAGCTTATGAGGTTGTGGAGTTTTGACTCAGAAGTTGGTTTTAAAGTCAAGTTTGGCTAAATCGCCCTAATAAAGAATGGAGGCATAAAAATTACTGGAGAAAAGGGTTTTGTAGTGCGCAAGACAGCAAACACATAACAATATAGAGAGCATCATGTATCTGGTATCATTTTGTGTGCTTGGATTAACAAAGAGCTCAGTCAGCCTTTATGGCTTCAGTGGATGTGAAATAAAAATCAATCTGGGAATTTTGGGGATTGCTTTCCACCCAGAGTTCATGGAGCTCCCCCGTTTCGCTGTAAAGGATAACGAGTGTGAACCTCGCCGATCTGAGTCCCTAAGAACAAGGACAAGCCTGTCGGCTCGGAGCACCCTCTCCACGTTAGCAGGGTACTTTTGTCGGGGAGCGTGCGAAACCTGCTGCCCAAGTCCCAGCTGTCCGTAAGGCTCCAGGAACTGGTCAGTCCAAGCAATTGAGAAAGTCTCCCCCACTGGAGGCCTTAAAATGACACCTGAATTAGTCTTTAGAGGCTTTATGAGGGCCATCCGGAAGAACACCCAGCCGGCCATGCCTGGTTTTCACGTTTCATGGCTGGAACTTTCCGGACAGCCCTCCGACATCGAGGGTTAGGCCGCAGGGCGTAAAAGCTCGTGTGTCGTTCGGAAGTAAAATTTGTAGCTTGAATCTGCCTTTTGCTTTCTGGAGCCACCCCCGTTGGCCCTTTTTACCATCAAGCTCTTGACTCTCTCGGCTCTGACAGGTGAGGGGCCGGATTGGTGCTGAGCTGTCCACGCGTACAGTGGGGCTGTCTAAGGTCGAGGGGGCAAAATTTGAGGGATCGGACCGGCTGCTGCTGGGAGTGCCTTTAAGGCTATGGAACTGATCCAAGTCTGTAAGACCACAGAAATTTCTCAGACCGCTGCTTCTCCAACTTAAAAAAATTCTTGTATTTCTCCCCCCAGGAATTTTCATTGAATTGGTCTGGAATGCAGCCTCGGAATGGAGAGTTGTGCTTGTGTGCATGTATGGTTTTTTTTTACCCCCAAATCTTTTTGTCTATTTTTAAAAATTTATTGAGGAGTAATTGACATATATACTGTATATATTTGAAGTGTACAACATGATGACTTCATGTACATACACATTGTAGACTGATTACCAGATGATTCTAAAGGGCAGCCACCTTTGGAGACCAAGGCTTTATACGCTTTGCATGTTAGTACTGGGCTCTGATTGGGTACTGAGTTACCCAGCCCTGGTTCCTGACTTTGTAAGTGTTAAAATTACTTTTTGATAGATTATTAGATAATCTAGGGATAGATTATTCTCAGACACCTCTCAGGAGATGGAGGATGCTAATAATAAGTGCTGTGTCTAGGTATCATAATTTATTGGCATGGAAAATGCAAACAATACTGACATAATGTCTTAGAGGATTTTTAGCTTTCTGCTTTCTTAACAGTTATGTCTCTGTGGTGGATGCCAGGCAAAAACCAATCTAGACGTTCAGTGGCAACGACACTTGACCTAAGAATGAAAGAAAACACACACAGACACCACCCCCCATACACACAGTTGTCTGATCTTTCACTCAGTGCACCCTCGTGTTTCATCTTCTTCTACTTAATTCAAGTTTAGTCTCTCCTCTCAGAAGTACAACATGATCTCTTCTGGAATTCCATCTTCTCCTTTGCTGTTTATAATGATCACTTCCTTGTCGCAACGCATCTAGCTTCTGGCCCTCAACTACTGATTGTCATTTTCAGCTTTAGCACCATTTTGGCTCTTCTGTACTGAGTCTGACCTTTCACCTCTTGAGTCTGTGTTTTCAACACTGTGCCCACCAACTAGCATTTTAATCAAGCCCTCTCTCTCTTTCTCTCTCAATTCTTTCCCTTGCCTTATAATTCTATTCTGTCTCTCTTTTTCTAACTTTCAACAACCCCAAAACAGCCTCTCAGGCAAAAGTCACATTCAATAACTTTATGTTTTCATTCTGTATAGTAGAGCACACTTTTCCCCCCTCACTTCAACAGCGAGAGCCTTTATGCTGACAGAGCAAAGAGCTTTGTTCTCAGTATTCTAAGAGCTACAGATAAATGTATGTCTGTGCATGTGTATACATCGCAAGAGAGAGAAAGAGGGGGAGGTTTATACGCTGAAATATGGCCAAAGATAGCGGTCTGTGCTGGGATGGAAAACTAGTTGGACAATCTTTCTTGATTTTAGTTCAAAACTTTTCATATTGAATTGCCCTCTTGGGGATTAAATCTATTCAAATTGATCTTTTCTATGAGTAGGCACATCATTTTCAAAATGTTTCTGTGAAGATGTGCTGTTTTCATGCTTAGGGAAGCACACCGCATGCTGAGTGAGACCGAAGCAAATGCCAAATTAATTCATTATGTCCATGGCAATGTCCTTTTCCCAGGAAAGGGCCGCTTTAATAAGGCAGGTGGCTGTACGTGCCGAGGCGTACCTGCCTCTGTTGGCAGCTTGGTGACTCTTTTCCTGCAAAATTCGGCGCTGGTGTTTGTCGTTTGAGGCTCTTGATTGTACTATTAGTTTACAGCCTCGCTCCTGGCCATATTATATAAACATTAGGGAAGAGTGACAATGAAAATTATGGCTGAGAATGCTTTACCTGGGCCCTTCAAAACGGACAGCGTTGTGCGTGGCCTGGTCCGTTTTCAGCACCCTGCCTGGGGAGTGAATGGCTGCTGTTTCCAGCCAAGTGCAGGCGACAGCAGGGCCACTTCAGCCCATCAGCGCGACAATGTTACCAAGCGGCTGCGTCCCTGCTCCTGTCAGTAAGCCATCATTATTCTTCATGAGCCAACTGCAGGAGAGGGCCACCGTGACAAATACACTATTATGTCGCATTTTAATGTGTGCCAATCAGCTTAATTCTGGCCCTGCCACCCGTCGCAGGTACTGCTCTTTTCCACAACAGATGCCCGCGTGCGCCTTCGGTTGCAATTCCCAAAGGTTTCTGAAAGAGCAGATAGGCACCGTGAGGCGTCACTTCCAAAGAAATGGAAAGGAACGAAATCCAGTTCAGTTCCATGACACATCCCACAGGCCTGCAAACATGGGTGTCTGAGCAGTCTGCACCTTCACGAATGTACTCGCGAATCAAACAGAGTCACCTGTCCAGGCATGACGGACTTCTGCTGTCAGACTTCACCCAAGGGTCTGCTGACCTTTGGGGGCGTGCGGGTCCTGTGGGAGGAGAGTAGGATGTGGACACGATTTGCCATTACCTGGCTTTCGTTCCAGGCTTTGGCTTGGAGGCTTCCGAGGTTATTTCCTTGGAGCTTTCAGACCTTGATTCGAGATGGCTGCCACCTAGACGCTGTGGTGGCTGCATTGTTACTGCTGGGTCACAGTAACCTGTCTTCCCGGAAGAAGAGACAATGAGTCAGTGATCATTAGTAACATTTCTGTCCAACCGTGTCTGCCCTAGGAGGGCGTGGGAAAAATTTATTAAAATATCCGAGCCTGACAACGACAGCATTTTTAAAGATCTAAATGTGTACTTCAAAACAAGGCTGAAAGAAACACCTGTACAGGTACTTTGGGAAACTTACTAATCTTCAACTGTTGTCACTTACATTTCTGAACTTTATTTAAAAAGTTCACCTTGAGTTTCCTAAACAAGTGGAGCCTCCTTGGAGGTGTTCTGGGCAGGCTTCTGTCAAAAGTCTCTTAGCTCTTGTCCTGTTGGGACAGCTCCTCCATCCAGGGTCCCCCAATGCTGCAATGACCTACAAGGAAAAGAGACGAGTATGTACAATGTAGTGAGTTTTACTTAAAGACCAGTTTATTGAAATTAAAATTCTGTTCCTTACTTTGAGATTATGACTTTACTACTTGTGGTTGAATTGTCCTTTCTTTATGAAATGACAGTTGGCAACACACGGTGATTTTATTTTTAAGTGTCCTAACTTGACAAAAGGTAGATTACTGTCTGTGGCAATATACTCAATCCAGCTAACTGTATTTTTAATTTTTATTTATTCTCGTTCTTGAAATCTAGAAGTCTAGGAACCTCGGTATCATTAAATGAATCACAAATTCTTGGAAGATTCAAAATGTTGTGGGCTCTTCCAAGTGCCAAATAGTAACAAACCAAAACAAAATAGAGACCCAATTATGGTGATGTGAGATGTAAACCTGCAAAAAAAGTCACATTTTTTTTTTTCTAATTAGCAATTTTCTACTCAGTAGCATCCCTATCCCTTCAGTCCTCTCTCCCATTAAGTATCTAGCTGGTAGATATTTACTAATTAATGTACATCAAATGCAGTCCTCGCACGTAATGTTTGCCTTAGTGTTATATGTAGCTTTTGCGCCTTTTAAACTGTGTAGCCTTCGACAGAAACATCTGACAGACTTTTAAAGTAATCAAATTCACAGCCTACTCTAAACTTTACTTTTTGAACCCTGGGACCAGTGCTTCCAACAAAGCTGTAATGTAATTTTTTAATGATGGCATCTATACTTTCAAGCTTCTGCCATGTATTACATAAGACTTTTTATTTCCCTTTTTGCTCAAAGCTCTTACCTGCCAATCCCTACGTCTGGCAACCACCAGTCTGTACTCTGTATCTTTGAGCTTCTTTTTGTTTTGTTCTGTTTTGTTTTAGATTCCACATGTAAGGGAGATCATATAGTATTTGTCTTTCTCTTTTTTATTTATTTCACTTAGCATCATGTCCTCAAGATTCATCCATGTGGTCATAAATGGCAGGATTTTTCTTTTTCTTGACTGAATAATTTCCCATTACACGTATGTACTACATATTTTTTATTCATTCATCCATTGATGAACAGTTAAGTTGTTTCCATGTCTTGGCTATTGTAAATAGTGCTGCAAGAAAGGAGGGTACATATATCTTTGTGAGTTCGTGTTTTCATTTTTTTCAGGTAAATACCCAGAGGTGAAGTGACTGTATCATGTGTTAGCTTTATTTTTAATTTTTTTGAGGAACTTCCCTTCTGTTTTCTATAGTGGCTGTACCAATTTACAGTCAGTCCCACCAACAGTGCACAAGGGTTCCCATTCCCCCACATCCTCGCCAACGCTTGTTATTTCTTGTCCTTTTTATAATTGCCATTTAAACAGGTATGAGGTGATACCTCATCGTGGTTTTGATTTGCATTTCTTTGATGATTCATGATATTGAGCATCTTTTTGTGTACCTGTTAGCCATCTGTCTATCCCTTGGAAAAAATGTCAACGTAAATCTTCTGCCCATTTTTTAAATTAGATTGTTTGGTGTTTTGCTATTGAGCCGTATGAGTTGTTTATGGATTTTGGATACTAACCTCTTATCAGCTATGTGATTTGTAAATATTTTCTCCCATTCAGTTTGGTTACCTTTTTATTTTGTTGATAGTTGTTTTTCTGAAGCTTTTTCGTTTGATGTAGTCCCACTTGTTTATTTTTGCTTTTGCTGCTTTCACTTTTGGTGTCATCCCCAAGACCTATGTCAAGGACTTTACCACCTAGGTTTTCTTCTAAGGGTTCTATGGTTTCAGGTCTTACATTTCTTTCATCTATTTAGGGTTCATTTTTGTGTGTGGTGTAAGACAGTGGTCCTGTGTCATTCTTTTGCAAGTGATTGTTTTCCCACCACCATTTATTGAAGAGACTGTCCTTTTCCCATTGTATATTCATGGCTACTTTGTCATAAATTAATTGACTACATATACATGGATTTATTGCTGGGCTCTTTATTCTGTTTTATTCATCTACGTGTCTGTTTTTATGCCAGTACCATACTATTTTAATTATTACAGATTTGTGATAGAATTTGAAATCAGGGAGCATGATACCTCCAGTTTTGTTCTTTCTCAAGATTGCTGTGGCTGTCTGGGGTCTTTTGTGGTTCCATACAATATTTAGGATTATTTGTTCTAGTTCTATGAAAAATGCCATTGGAATTTTGGTAGGGATCGCATTGAATCTATAGCTTGCTCTAAGTAGTATGGACATTTTAACACTATTAATACATTTATTTGTGTTTTCTTCAATTTTCTTTCCTCAATGTCTTATATTTTTCAGTATATAGATCTTTTACTTCCTTGGTTAAATTTATTCTTAAGTGCATAAGACATTTTTAGGCTCTCCAGCGTGATTGCATGAACTTCCATGATGTGATATTTCACACTGAATATCTGAATCACAAAGTTGGTACTTTTGACAGGTACATCTTAAATTCAGCCACTGAATGAATCACAAACATCCTTTACCATCCTATATTTGTTATCCATGGCTGCTTAACAAATTACTACAAACTTAGAGGTTGAAAACAACACACATTTATCATTTCACAGTTTCTTTGTTCAGGAATCAGCACAGTGTAGCTGGGTCTCTGCATCAGGGTCTGTTATGGGCTGCCAGCAGTTGCTGGTGAGGGCCGGGTTCCATCTGAAGGCGCACATGGCTGTTGGCAGAATTCTTTGTGGAGGGTTATTGGAAAAGGGCCTCGATTTCTAGCTTACTGTTGGCTGAAGGCCACCCTCAGTTCTTTGCCATGGGGGCCTCCCCAATATGGCTACTTGCTTCATCAAAACATGCCAGCCAAGAAGTCCAAAGAGAGTCAGCTAGCAATATGGTATTTACGATCTTATGTGGCATAATCATGGAAGTGAGACCCCATCCCTGTGCCATTGTCTATTGGTTAAAAACAAGTCCCAGGTCCCACCTACACTCAAGGGAGGAATCTTTCTTAAGGACATGAATATCAAGAGGAAGGGGTAATTGGGGTCCATCTTAAAGTCCATCTGCCACACACCCCTGGACTTTGGACATATGAAACTTAAGAGCATGCTTAGTTCTTTGTTTCATCCCTTCTTAGAGAAAAGAGATCTTTGAGTTCATTTGGGGCAAGTTATTCTGGAAGGTCTGAATTACAGAACAATGTAATGGCATGTAATTTTGCTACTTATGTTAGAGAATACCATAATATGCTTACAAATAAAGTATTATTAAACAAAGGTCCTATGTGGCATTCTTCAGCAACTGAATGATCTTCATTTAATATTATCACTTTATTTTCATTTCAGTCAATAATTGAGGAAGCAAATTTTTGTTAGTTTGTTTCTAGTGCATGATAAATATGATAAGGAATACAATTTAAGGTTATGACAAGGTTTTCTCTCTTTAGAGACTTATATTTAAAAGCAAGGGGTGGTGAGAGGCATACAAAAATACACAATTATAACAGAAAATAAAACTATACAGTCAAGAGCTAATGCATTTAATAATACCCTCAACTCTGTGGTGCAGGCAAGAGAGAGATCAATGTTGTGTGAGATTACCAAGAGCCTTCTCAGAAGTAGAACTTGAACAATGAGTGGAGTTTGGATAGAAAGTAAGAAAGTCAGAAGAGTAGAAAGAGAAAATAAAGGAATGCAGGAAGAGACTGGAACTCCTGGAGAAGACTTAGAAACTATGTGTAGTAGAGGGAATGGGGAGGAATGAAAAATGAAGTCAGAGGAATGTGACTTTGCTTCTGAAGGCTGTTGAATGCTGGGATAAGGACAGTGACTTGATGAGCAATAGGGAATCATTCTAGATTCTTCAGCAGAGGACAAAGGTGGTATCTGGGGGGATCTGTTTATGCATGATGGATCACATAAAGAGAGACTGGAAGAGAGGGATGGGTGACAAAATTCTGGGCTAGACTGGTAGAAGGGGAAAGGATAAATTAGAACAGTATTTATGATGAAGAATCCACAGTTTGGAGAGACTGATTAGGTACACCAAGAGAATCAGAGTGTGGTTGCCCAGGCCTTTGGCCAACCTCTTCTCTCCATTTGAAATGGACAGCATTTAGGCAGCTATGGGCTGAATTATGATTCACATGGATCAATTGGTTGCACTAATTAGTTGCTATCTCTAGGCTTTGATTCCTGAGATATTTATTTATTAATAAAAGCCTCAAAAGTCCAACAGCCCGTCAGAGTTATGGACATTTTAAGCATTATAATGGGGTCAGGTGGGACCTTTACATGTCTCCAAATCCCACGGTAGATGTGATCATGTGCAGGCTCTATCGATGCTTTCTAAGGTGTTCCACAAACCAGTAGTTTCCATATTATTTAATAGGTTTTCTGAAAACAACATAAAAAACAAAACCGTACGTGCATTGTGGAAAAGTCCACAGTCAAATATTTTTGAGGAACCCTGAGTCAAAATTCAGAAGCTCCGAAGGTCTAATGTCTAATGTTAATGAACCACTGAGGATCCTTGGTGTTAGGAGCTACAATCAAAGGTGTTCTCCCAAACTTTCACTACTGGAACTCGCATGCACATGTGTGTGTGTGTGCATGTGTGTGTGTGTGTGTGTGTGTGTGTGTGTGTGTGTGTGCGTGCGTGCGTGTGTGTGTGTAGCATGCATGAACATCATCTTTAGGACCAGTGTTCTACCTAACACAACACCCTTGGGTAAATGCCAGGTTATTATTAATAGCAAGTTTTCAGTGAAGTCAACAGCTTTTTGGGAATGTTTTGGCTTGTGGATCATCAGGTTTCTTCTTATCATAACTTCTTTTGATGTTTTATGTAACTGTATTTTAAAACCATTTCTTTCCCAACAGTACTTAGGCCAGAAGTTGGGTAAGAAGAAAAAGAAGAAAAAAGATAAAATAGCTCTTTTGCTTGATGTCTCTTATAAGTATTTTTGAGAAAAAGGTATAGGGAGAGAAATGATTCAAACTAAAGTTGTTACCTGCCTGGGATGTCAAGATGCCCAATTTAAAATATTTTTTACTTTCTGTCACTACCCTGATTCAGCAGGCAGACCTGGATTTAAATCCTGCCTAGGTCATTCTGCTGTTGCTGGGCCTTTGATAAGTTACTTAATGTCTCAGCTCCCCCATCTTTTTCTATTGTTGTTTTTCTCCCCATTTTTCTGCTCTGTGAACTTTATTTCTTAGAAGACAATTTCTATAGGAAGAGGAAGTAAACCTTTAAACTCATAATTTGAAAGGTACTAAGCTTTAAAAAGACTCACATTGAGCTATTTTATTAAATTTGGATTCCAGATGACCAGTTTTATGATGCTAAGAGAAGCAATTATAAGAGGTGGTGGTTGGTAAATAGAGTGGTGTTGTCCTGGGGTGTTCAAGTGACCTACTTTATTAAACATATTCTCACCTACTATTGTCATTCAAAAGGTGCAATTTTGTTTTTGCAGGGTCACTGTCATAGTAGAAAATGTTTTGTATGTCCATGGCATGTCATGTTTATGCATCATTTGCAGGGTTTCTAACATGATTTAAGTCTTTTAAATTTTCCTATATGTCTAGACAGAGAGAGGGAGCGGGGGAGGGAGGGAGAAAGAGAGAGTTATTAGTAGGATACTAAAATGTTTACGGTTCTAATTTCTGCATCCTAAATGAAATCTCAATGCTATATAAGAAAACCTACAAAATCCTCCATGCAAAGCCCACATAATGGGGATCGTTGCATTTCCATTGTCATTGGAATTAATTTCATTTTCATCATTTGGGTCTTGCATAAATCTTTGAAAAATAGAGCATATGAGTGGTGTTTCTATAATAGTTTTACTTGGAAACTTTCTTTTAAATATGTTGTAGTTAAATGCATAACAGCAGATGAAAATGCCCATGGAGATTATGTACTTATATGTTGCATAGAAGTTTGGGAATGTAAGTTCTCTATGAGACTCCTAGTTCAATTTTTTTTTAACCTATCTGGTTTGTTAATACCAAGGGAGAGCAGTCCTGACACCTAGAAAGCTAAACCTAGTAACTGATAGCCTTATCATTATTATTTACAGAGCACCTTTTGTGTGTGAGGTGGTGGGATTGCAACAAGGAGCAAAGGTATTAGATACAACAACACTGGTTTAGGTCTGAGAACACAAAAATATTGTTCCCTCCAAGTCATGCATACTAGCTTACTCATCTTTAAAATGCTGAATTTCTTAGCAGCTAGCTGCCCTGAGGACCTGAGGCTGATTCTGCAGCACCGTGTCTTCTCACGATTAAAGTTCTTTAATTTTCAACCACCAAAAGGATGAACGGACTTGATCCATTTCTTGTTTATTCGAACTGCCTTTTATTCTCCCAATTCCTCATAATTTTTTGAGTTTAGAAGCAGTTAGTTATCCATGAATATTCTTCAGTTTAAAGTTTCCTTGTGCATTCCATCCCTAGATTTTTAGTTAGTTAAAATGTGCCTTAACTTTTAAATTTCCAATGTACTGAGTTCAAGTTCTGCCTTTTTATGGGGCTACCTGTAATCTTCCATGATTTCCCTTGCAGCCACTCCAGATGGAACCAGCCACATTCTCTGTTACCCTCTGCCTCTGTATAGCATTTAATTATTTAGCTGTTGAACTCACAGAGCACAGGAGCTATATATTAATCATCTCTGTGTTGCTATTACAGAGCACAGAGTCTGAATCATAAATATTATTTGAATTGGACTGAACAGGCACAAAAAAAAAAACAGTGCCAATAATTGCAGGTAGGAATATGTTTCTGGCCAGCCTTCACCTTGTCTCCAAGACACCCCAGACAAAGCTGGGAAAGGAACCAGGCAAACGGAAATTCATTCAGGAAATTCCAGTGAGTGTAGCCATAACTATTAGAAGAGAGGAGACTCTTTTCTTGCTTCTTTTCAGAAATACTTACCAGAAATCCTTAACAGGCAACAGTTTCCAAGTGTTCACACCAAAGTGGGAAATTTCCAATGTATGTAGTGGCTTGTAAATATTTATTTTTTAAGCATTTGAAGACAGAAGTTGTTGAATCTGAAGTGCATGTTGAGGAAATGCAGAATTTGCCCAGCTGACAGCCTGTTACGAATTTGAACAGTATTTGAAAAAATTTTTATTGCTAATTAGCCCATTTGATATTTGGCTGCTGCCATGGAGAATTTACAATGACCTATTAACAATTTAACACTGGGCCAATTAGGTAAAACTTTCCGCTTCCTGGAAGTGCCTAGGTGTGTGACAGAAGAAGCCGGTGACATCATGCTAGACAATAACCAGTGCCCCCCTCACTCTCAGCTAGGAGGTCTGGATGTGCTTCCCAAGAACCACAATTCCGGGGCTCAGTGAGCATTTACAGCCCTGCCCGTGTGGGTGGGGGTGGTTACAGTGACGGTGGTGGGGCAGGAGGAAGGGTTGGGGGCGGAGGGGATGGCCTTCCTTCCTCTTGCATTCTCTTTCCCTTCTACTTCCTTCCCCTCTCATTCCTTCCCCTCTGCTCAGCTGCCATGCTGCTGTGTCAGTGTATGAAGCCCCAATACCTTCCTTGGCCTCTGAAAAAATATACGTGAACCTGAGTTTAGGAACTGTATTAAGGAGTCAGGGAATGGAGTAGGAAATGAATGCAGGGCTTGGCCAGAGAGGATGGGAAAGTTGGCCTTCGCATTGCCTTCCCCATGTAACTCATCTCCTCCATTACACCTTCCAGTATAACCGAGCTTTCTCATTTTCCTCACACAGAAAAGTTCTACCTGCATTCAGATCTCCTCTAAGGTGGCTTATCAAAGTCTTTTTCCCAGCAAAGATAAGGCTTTTCTTGAAATGAGTTCTAGAGCCAGTAGCTATATTGTTTCTATCTCATTATTCCCATAATATTTTAAAAATTAGTTTGTGTTAGCTTAAAGTTGTATTAAAATGATTTCTTGGATTTTGCTGTCACTGTGCTTGGTTTGGGGTGGGACAGAGGTATGGACGTACTTGGACCATAATAGTTCTGCAGTCAGAAATGCTTTGAGCTCTATCCTATCCATTTTGATATCCACTTATATTTTAATATTCTTGACAACACACACACGCACATGCACACGGACACACACGCACACGCACACGGACACACACACACACGCACACACGGACACACACACGCATACGCACACGCGCGCACACGCACATGCACACGGACACACACGCACATGCACGCACACGCGTGCGCACACACACGGACACACACATGAACACACACGCACACGCACGCGCACACACACACGGACACACACATGAACACGCACACATGCACGCACACACACACACACACACACACACACACACAGGTTTATTACAGAGACTTGGCTTACGTGATTTGGAGGCTGGCTATGATAGTCCAGAATCTATAGCATAGGAAGGGAAGGTCATGGCCAGGCTGGAGCTCATAGGTAAGGGCTGAAGCTGCCGTCCACAGACAGAATTTCTTCTCATTTTGGAAGAAATCTCCACTCTCATTAAAAAAATAATTTCGTGGTAAAATACACACAGCACTTCTATCCATATTTTTCAGGACTAAAGCCTGGATATTTTTAGACCTTAAAGAAAGTCAGTTGGTTAGGAGCTTTAATTACATCTGCAAAATGCCTTCACAGAAACACCTAGATTACTGTTTGATGAGTTACTGGGGAGTATAGTGTAGCCGAGTTGACATATCAAAAAACTCAATGAAGATGGGTAAATTGAATAAAATGTTTACCAAAGGATGATGGTTAGAATGCATCTTAACAAAAGCTTTAATAGTTAAAGAAAGACAAAGGGAAATATATACATACCCAAGAATTCTTCTACCATATTAAATTCTTTACCAAAGTATTCTTCCTAAGGAAGCACTTAAAAGTACTGATGGCAAGTATATAGATTATTCTGATTTGTACTGAGAGAAATAATGCTTATTGTATTTATTGTAGTTTCAGAGTTCTACCTAAATTTGTAAGTATGGCCTGAGAAAGAAAAATAATGAGATGAATTTCTTTATTAAGTAGACCACTAAGATTTTTTTGAGGTAAGTCAACAAATTCATCCAATTCAACCAATACACGTGAATGTTGTATATGGCAGACACTATTATGGATTCTGTGGGTAAAAATGGTGCATAAAACAAACGATGACCCTGCCTTCAAGAATTTTATGGTCTAGTCAGGGAAAAATATATTACTCAAACACTGACATAAATAATTCTTACAAACTGTGATTGTTTCCATGAGTCTCTACAGTAAATGGTTTCTGACCTTCTCTGGGATGTCAGGAAGTTGATTTGAGAATGGATGGATGAGCTAGGATCTAAAGAATGGGAAGAAGTTTTATGAGTGAGAAAAGGAGGAAGAGCTTTCCCAGCAGAGGTAAACAACAGCAAAAACGACGACGATGATGATGATGATGATGACAGTGACAACAAAAACCTATTGAAGCACCTACCAAGGCCAGGAAGGCTGCAGCATAGACACGGGAAACATGGCAAAGACAATTCTGGAGAAGTTTGGAGGAGCTACTACCTTGGAAACCACATTAAGATCTGCATTTGGTCTTTATCCTAAGAGCAATGCAAGGCATTAAAGAAGTTTAAACATTTTACACCAAGTATGGACACAGTCAATGCATAACTTCTTGAAGAACTTTGCAAGATAAAGGTTCTACTTTAGCCCCTGAGGCTGAGAGAGCAAAATTCAGCTTCTACATCAGTAAATCCTTGTGCTTTATGCATGGCAAACATCACTCATCAATCATGGCAATATTTTTTCCTGACTGAAGTGAGACTTAACAGTCTCAGAACATTCCAGACAACCAATACCAATCAGTGTGTTTAGGCAATTAAGACAAACCCTACTTTAATAAATTCTTTTGGTTTTCTTAATAAAAATACAAGATTGTTTAGATAAGGTTGCCAGATAAAATACAGGACACCTACTTGAATCTGAATTTCAAATAAATAATGTTTTAGTGTAAGGATGTCCCATGCAATTTTGGGGACATCCTTACACTAAAAAATGATTTGTTATCTAGGTGAAATTTATATTTAATTGACTTTTTGCTAAATCTGGCAACCCTCATTGGAAGGAATTAATTGAAGTAATATAGGTCATAAGAGCACAAAGCAAGAACCAGCCAATGATAAATGCATAATAGGTATTTACTAATTCAATTAGTTAATTTGTTCTAAAGGTATAACTTCAAGACAGTGTAAACAGTATTGGTTCTGATTCCCTTAATTTTTCTTCATGTATTCACTATAAGAAATAGTCAGAAAAGTTCTAAAGCCATAGTTTAACTGTTTGCCCACTGTTTTTTGCCTAGATTAATGGCTGTCCATCATCTCTCACTGTTCCCCATAAGACAATGCAGAAAACCCACCTTTACTCCACCCATTTCCACTTTCTAATGAAAAAAATAAAAAACAACCATAAGAAGGAAGTAGGCTTTCAGGTTAACAACAACCCACAACAAGCTACCATGATAAAGATAAAAATAAATTAAATGATACCTTTAAATTCAAAAGAGATAATGCAAGTTATTTAAATCATGATCAACTCAAGACAATTCTTGATGAAGTTAAAACAAATCACCCTTCCTGAATTTTATGGGTTTTCCAGTAATCTGCGAGTGATCATATGTATACCATAGGAGTTTTTCATCCCTGTCAAACACTGTGTGACAGTCAGGTGCCTTAGAATTTTGAACTGACTGGTTTTAGCTTATGGATCCCAAATTTCAGTGACTGTTAAACTTACTAAGGAATTTACTAGAAAGTAAATGGTGTTGTTTATATACGTGGAAACCTATAGAATTTTGGGTAATTCATCCCAAAAGACTAAAACGGGGACTTGCAATTTTAGATCAGTCTGAGTGTTATTAGGTAGCCCCATGTGGTTCACACTTTTATTAGAGAATTACTGATCCGGGTGGAAGTACTGTCTTTTTCTGGCATTTGAACTCAAAAGTATGTGGCGGATATTAGAACATCTCAATCTATAAGTTCAGGCAAACTTTATGAAATAGAAATGATAATTTAAAGTTTCTAATTTTATCACCGGAAATAGGGGGCGGGAAATGTGAATTAATAAAATATACCAAAGTGCATGGACCTCTTGGGTCTAAAAATTATACAAGGACCTTATCTATTGCATCTCTAATTAATTTTAATGTCTTGGTGTCTCTAAGCTGGCTGGACTCAGCATCACCTATCTTCCGAAAGAATTTATATTACAAGCTTAACTGCCGTCTTCCCTCGTGGAGTTTGTCCTCGGTTGACCATATTCGTATTGTATTCAAGACTGATGCACTTGAGCCTCCTTTGTGCGCTCGCCCAGATTCTTTTCAATATAAGGGTCCTGTAATTAAGGTTGGGAGGTGTGGTTTTGACTGAGTGCCCTGCAGATTGCTCATTACCATGCCATCTGAACAATTTAATAACCTTTTTAATTAATCCAAAATTGGCATGTCCCCCTTCAGGCTGCAGTACAGCCTTTGCAAGAGTTGGTCTCTTGGTAGTTCTCAATTTAGCTTATTATTTGAAACCTAAATCTGCCCAGGCTAATGAGCGTGACCAATTCCTCTTACCAGGACCAGGGAGGAGTCTACATCTGCACTTCACTAGAGGGTGAGAGGACCAGATGGCTTGGGGCGATATCCCGGTTCCTGGCTTTTTCAAGAAGTTCCCGTCAGTCTAGAGATGAAAGAAAATAATTTATCGAGTTGTTGAAAAAAATCACTTTTTACTTTTACTTTCTTGTTCTTTTATTATGATTTTTTAGCTTTCCGGTTTGACTTTTAGAACCTTTAGTCTCAATTAGTCCTTCATACTTTGGTGTTAGATATAATTTGAAATAATTTAACAGTTTTTGGTAATTTGATATTCTGAAGCTTGAATATTCTTGAAGAAGTTGGCTATCCTAATGGATTTAAAATATATTTTGGCAAGGTTGAGATTGTA
Organism: Lyroderma lyra; assembly: GCA_004026885.1. Taxonomy (NCBI): domain Eukaryota; kingdom Metazoa; phylum Chordata; class Mammalia; order Chiroptera; family Megadermatidae; genus Lyroderma; species Lyroderma lyra. The sequence continues at coordinate 40,676 of PVJL010003626.1, forward strand.
TTTTTTTTTTTAACTTGAGATGATAAGACTAGGGGACACTCTTTAAACCTTGAAAAAGATTGCATGTGTGTGTGTGTGTGTGTGTGTGTGTGTGGTGTGCATGTTTGAGTGCGTCTGTGTGTGTGTGTGTGCATGTGTGTGCGTGTGTGCACGCACACGCGTGTGTGCATGTGCATGTGTGTGCGCATGTGTATGTGTGCGTGTGCATGTGTGTGTGCGTGCGCGTGTGTGTGTGCACACGCATGTGTATGTGTGTGAGTGTGTGTATGTGTGTGAGAGTGTATGTGTGTGAGTGTGTGTGTGTATGTGTGTGAGTGTGTGTGCGCGCGCGCATGTATGTGTGTGAGTGTATGTGTGTGTGAGAGTGTATGTATGTATGTGTGTATATTGTACCTGGCCACAGTCTCCATAGTTTCACCTGCTTTTACCCAAGCAAACAGAAGCCTGCTGGCTTTAAAACGTACCCCAGTCGTTTCTGGGAATGCATAAAAGAATGCCCCCCGTAGGCCCACTCTCTACTGCCTTTTAGTTGCTTTTGCCATGGTCTTTTCAATTCTCCATTTTCAGGCTTATTTGCTTCTGCCTGGGACAAATGCTCCCAGTTGCTATTGCTGAGAATCTCAATCATTCATTCTTACAACAGACATTTAGTTGAGCACTCACGTGTGCCAAGTGCTATGCTAGAAATTCTTACAATCTGGTGTCTTTGCCCATGCTGCTGTCTCTATATACACACCAAGTCCCTTCTTAAGTTACAACGGTGGGACTGCAGTCCATACAAAAGGATAGAATGCCCTCTCCCCATGGGCACCCATCGCCAGCAGCACTTCAAAGCAGCTAGGCTCACACCCTCAATTCCATAAACATGTCTTATAAGCAGCCCCTATCTCTTGCAAAACAAAGAAAGGTTTGAAATAATAGGTTTTCCTAGTTATTCTCACTCGATCGACTCATCTGACTCACGAGAGGATGACGATGACCCAACTTGAAGCGCTTGAGCACCCTTCTGGGCAGTCATGTATGTGAGAAGAAAACTTGCCTAAGAGCGTTGCTTGGGAAGGGGTGTTCAGCCCTACAGTATAGCATGGGAGGTCTACTGCCCTGTCCTACACCAATTAGCTTGAAGAAAAAATTATTTTGCATCTGGAAGTCCCATCAGTTTAGCGCAGGCCCCGTACCATGCCTAGCCACCTCCCATGTGACAGGATCGATAGTTGAGAAAGCCTCCCTAAGTGTCCACATCACCATTCCTCACCAGAGTGGTACATTTCTGACAGCGGATGTACAGGTGGGGAGGCTCTGGATGTGTACGGGTGGAGGCTGTCTGGGAAATCTCTCTACTGTGTTCTCAACCTTGCTCCCACCATCTCCCACCAACCTCAATAATGCAGGCCCGATGACACACCAGTGCAGGTCTCCAGCCTCTGGACGTTAGTCTCAGCCACCATAATGGCCTGGTTCCTGCTCCAAAGTACAAATTCACATGCACTTCACAGAAGACGGTGGATAAGGCAAAGAATGGCTGCTGGTGAAACAGGCAGTGGGACTTACTGTTTACATCACTTGCTCATGAACAGGAAGGAAACTGATTTCACCTGAACCTCACTGGAGCTTGGATGATCCATTTTCTTTTCTGTCAGGTTATTTTGTTGGTGCTTGAGAACCCTAGAGAACAAACTGCCATTCTTAGACACGTGTCAGATGTACTCACAGGCTTACACACTGCTTGTATTTTACATAAAGCACCAAGTTAAGAAGTCACACTTCAAACGCTCGTGCCACTTCCCTGCGTACCTCATTAATGTGGACTTAGTGCTCAGTCCCCACCAGAAGCCTTCTCCAAAGGTGCTGTGTCCAGTGGGTCTCCCTTCTGGTGTTTTCCTCCATTCTGTCTCTGAATGGAGAGTGAGGAATATAACCGACAGCAGAAAGTGCTAGAGAGTCTGTTCTATAAAAACAATAAACAAAATAGGTCCTTTTGGCATATCTTTGTAATTGGAAGAAAATGTAGGCTTTTGAGTGACAGTATTTGCTGCATTTCCCTACATACATCAACTTAAAAAGGCTGGAGGGCCCTCAGGTCTATGGAAAAGCATATGGGTGTTGAATCTCAGGTGTGCTCAGGTGAGACATTTAACCTTTGATGCACAGCAGCCTGCCATTGACATGAGAACACTGAGGTATTGAAGAATTAATTGCAATGAAGTACCCAATTCGTAAGATACAGATTTCTCTTCCTCTTTCCTCCTTTAAAGGCTAGGAAAAGAGGGGAAGAAAACCCACAACTGAGGGCTTACCATGGATTTCTGTGGGGGAGGGAAATGTTTTTCTAGACCCTCTTGGAGTCCCTGGGTCTAAAAATTAAACTAATGAAGACAAATTAACAGGAGAAAAGCATACACAATATTGAAGCTATACATGACTGCTGAGCCTGCATAAGGCAACGAAGATCCAAAGAAACAGGCCTGTGTATTTTCACGACAGTCTGATGAGGAGTGCACGATTGTAGAAGAATGTGAAAGGTTAACGAGTATGAGCTAATTGTACTAAACCGGGAGAAACTTAGCAGCGCTCGTCTGTGCGGGGTCTTCTGGGAGTCTCCTGGGCTTCTCGGAGACGAGGGTGCTCCATTTCTCCTTAGGAGGGCACCTCTCACAAGAAGGTTTTAGGAGCAGAGGGGAAGGTCAGAGTGACCTTCAGCTTGCAATATTCAGTATGCCAGGGTGCCATATTTTGGGGCAATGTGTCCCAAACCCCACCCCTTCCAGTGAGTCATGCACAAGAATTGGCATGCACACGCATAAAAAACACATTTACTAAATTGTGCACGGACAAAAAACTCCGTGCCTTTTCTCCTTCAATCCCTTCCTCACCCCCTGCTTTCAGGACCCTATTTAGTATGAAAGTCTACTTCTTGGTAGACTCTCAGTGTGTGTGAGGGGATGGGAGAGGTAGCACTTGGCTAAATGTCAAGTTGACTTCCGTGCTTTTGTTTCTGTGGGCAGGAGCCCCACTTGGGCGGGCTCCACTCTGCTGAGTGTTTTTCTGTCCTTTGAAAAAGAAGAACAGCAAAGATGCAAATTGCCGTGCCTGCTGGGGAGACCAGCACACAAAGAGGCAATTCAGGCGATGAGTGTACAGGGAGCGTGGGGGCGGAGGAGGGGCCCAGGCAGGGCGCGTCCTTCAGGTTCTTTCTTCTACCTTTTGTTGGTGGCTTTATTGGGCTTGTTAAGCACTGAGGAAACACTGTGAGGCTTGGTGGCCTCTGGGCCTGGGAGGCCCTTCAGAATTCTAAACTGCAGGCATCTGGGGGCTCCCCGCCCCCTAGGGTCCCCGGAGAAGCCTGGGAATGGGCTCCTTAGCAATTGCAGAGATGCATCGTGGTTTTGTTCAAGGCGGGGCAGGACTGGAACACGGGACATGACCCGGGCAGGTAAAAGTCACAGCCTCCCAGGTGTCTGCGGCAGCCCTCACGTCACCCCTACCTGCTCCTCTGCCGTTCTGCACCCCAAGCTGGGCCCTTCTTCCTCCTGCAGCTGAACTGTGCTCCAGGAAGGGGACTCCCACCGCAGGGCCCAGACGGAGCCTGCAGGTCCTGAGCGCCGGAGCACGTTTGCCCCGAGGCGTTCCTGCCGGCCGCGCAGGCTCTGCGTTATGCTGTCCACAGGCCTGGCTCCTGGTGGCGGCCCTGCTTGGCACGGTGACTCTGGGCAAGTCCCCTCCCCCTCTAAGCCTGTTACCTCCCCCAGGAAGCGAGGGGGCTGGGCTGGGTCGGCCGAACCCTGTCCGGCTCTGACAGTGGGCACCTCAGTGGTTCTAATCGCCTCATTAGGACACGAGGGAATGCCCTTCTGGTCATTGTCTCCCCGGCTCCTGCCTTGCGGGCTCCCCACCGAGCGCTGCCTCCCAGGAAACCAAAGCAGCTGCTCCCTCCTCCGGGGCTCCCTCGGAGTCTGGCGAGCCCTTCTGGTCAGCATATGTGCGCGGGCACTCTGGCTGGCTCCCAGCCTCCAAGGGCCTCCCCAGGGCCCCCCTGGAGCCGGCTCCCTCTCTTCTCTGCCTCCCTGGCCAGCGGAGCGGGCCTCGGGCCCAGCTGAGATCCGAGTTCCCTTTAGGACCCTCCGTCTCGCACATGGACTTGGCGGCGGGCGCTTTGCAAGTCCCCGCTGGGCCCTGCGGCTCAGAGTGCGGGGCAGAGGGCGCCGGCGCACAGGGCTGAGAGCTGGGGAGAGGGGTTCGCCTCCCAGAACTGTCCCCGAGGAGATGCACCCTCAGAGGTTCAACATCTGTCCCTAAGAGACGGGCTCTGCTTAACACAGGGCATTTCGTGTCTGTGCTCTAGGAACCAGGCCTAAACAGTTCTAAGCTGCGCCCCAAGAGCCTGCTCTCTGCCCCCTACACAACTCCTAACGCGTGTAAGTGTGTGCACGTTCCTGCGAGGCCAGGGAACGGTCTCTGTGGGCTCGTATCTGGGCCTAGTAAGGGCAAGAGGTCAGCGACGTGGCAGGGGCTGGGTGTGAACCGCAGGCCTCGTAGGAAACCAGAGAAGCCCACACGTCTGGTAGAATCCAGAACGTGAGAGGTCTGAAACCAGAGACAGTGAGTGTTAGGCGGCCTGCGGAGGCTGGGAGGCTCAAGCTAATCTGGGGACATCATGGAAGATGGGGTCTAGCATCCAGCAGGGCAGAGGCCCCAGCAGGCAGGAGACGCTGCAAGGATCTGTGCTCCTAGGGAAGAGTCACCGCTCTCTGCCCTCGTGAGGTCGCCTCAGAGGCTGGGTGCCAGGGTGTGGCGGCTGGGTGCCCGAAGCCAGAGCTCTGTGGGTAACAGCCGCTCCTGATCATTCAGCAGCCTTCCTTCGGTCCTGTCATGTGAGGTTGAAGAGTGTGGATTCTGGCCTTAGAAGGAGTTCGCATCCCAGATTCGCCACTTTACTAGCTGTGACCCTATGTCTCCATGTTCTCATCTGCAAATGGAAAATAGTAATAGCAGTTGCCTTATAGGGTGGTTGAGAGGACCAGAAGTGCCTAATGTGATACCGAATACATTGGAGGTTCAATACGTGTCAAATACCATGTTTTGTGTTTTTACATTTATTTATCAAGACCCCCAGTGAGGACCAGAAGACAGAAAGATTCTCCAGATACTTTAGCACAGGACTGTCCAAACTTTTGACTTCCATGGACCACATTGGAAGAAGAAGCATTGTTTTGGGCCACATCTAGAATACACTAACACTAAGGATAACTGATGAGCTGGAAAAAAGGTCACACACACAAAAATCGCATAATTTTTAAGGAAGTTTAAGGCCGTTTACGAATTTGCATTGGGCCGCATGCGGCCCGCGGGCGCGGGGTGGACACGCTTTCTTTAGCATGCATCAGAACACTTTGAAGACTTGTTTAAACACACGTTGCTGGGAGCCATCCCCAGAGTTTCTAATTTGCTTGGTGTCTGATACGGTCCGTGGAACACACTTTGAGAATGACGATTCTATATCCTACACACGGGACGTGTGTACCAATGAGACCATTATCTATTTAACAAACACCTGATTAGCACTTAGCGTGTGCTGGACTTTGTAATATCTGCGCTATACATAGTATTGTAAATAGTGACACATGTGCTTCTTATAGAGACCCTAGGAGGCAGGGTCTGTTATACCTGCTTTATGGATGAGAAAAGTGAGGCACAGAGAAATTAAGTAGGCGGCCCAGGAACACTCAGCTAGTACATGGCCACGTCATAGAACCGAATAAGGGCTGCAAGGATGCAGTACCTCCCATGGGAGGCCCAGAGATGTTAGGGTTCTTGGGGAGTGTTTGCCATCTCCTGGGTGTCCTCTTTGGGCAGCATGCTTGGGTCGGTCCTTGCCAAAACCCAGGTTAAGGCAGTGTAGGTGCAGTGGGAAGAGCAGAGACTCTCGATCCAAAATGGAGTTGGAATCCCAGGGCTGCTGTGTGTGAGCTGTGTGGCCTTGGGCAAGAGACTCCATCCCTCTGTGCCCTTGGCTTCACCTGAAAGAAGAAGAAGAAAGAATGAGAATAATAGCATGTAAATGGAGGGGTTTTGTCAGGGACACACTGAGGAAGATGGTCGGAAGTCCACGGAGGAGGACAGGTGCTCCCTGGGGGACCTCTGTCCTTTGTCCTTCAACTCATCGTGCCCCTCATCTTGTTGTGCCATCTGTAATGGCTTTGGCTCATTGGTGATAAGGATTCATTTCTCTCCCCACAGATTACTCTTTCCTCGACCCAATTTTAGTTTCTCTTTATCAATTTATAGCATCTGAGGACAAGAGAACTAGAAAATACCTCAGATCATTTATTCTTGGTTGTCTATCTGAGTCACCTGGGGATTAAAAATATATACACAGTTTCTTGGCGTCCTGCGTTAGATTGGATTATTCTTCAAATATATTCACCTCCTTCTTCCTAAATCCCATGAGAAGAAGATACTTTTCCCTTCCAGCATTAGCCTTGGCTTTGTCTTCGGTCGACTGAATATTAAACAGACGTGATGTAGTAGAGGCCTGGAATGGGTTTGTGAAGCTAAGCTGGCCCCTCCGCACCCCGGCTGTTGCCATGAGATGTGCCCGACCTAGAAAGCTGCTCCCTGGAGTAGGAGAGGATCCACGTGGATCAGAGCTGAGCTGCCCCCCTGGGGTCCGGCCTGCATGGGGCAGCCCCCAGGTGGGACTCAGCCAGCCAGGACCGGCAGAGCCATTTAATCAGCCCATCAGCTGATGTCCCGCCAGCCCACAGGCTTGTGACCTAAACAGTTGCTGACAGATACCATTGAGATGTTGTGGTTCTTTGTTAAGGGCCTGATTTGGGGTTCATCTCTGGAGATTCTGAGTAACAGGTTTGGAGGCCAGGAATCTGTGTCTCTGAAAGCCACTCCCCCCTGTGATTATGATATTCAGCTAGATTTGAAAACCACTGATTTCTTCTCATCTCCTTTTTTCTTGGAGGTGCAGAGACCCCGAAAGGGAATGTGACTGGCTCAAGGTCTCACTCTGTCAGGGCTAGTATTAGAATCCTTGGTATTTTATATTAACCCTCTTTCTACTCTATGACACTGTTTCCATGCAAAAAAATAGCATGAAAGGAGAAATTCTTCATGTTCCCATAACTTTGATGCTTTGGGCTATAGGATTTCAACTTCATACTGACTGACATTCACCCTTTGAAACCCACTGATGAAAGGAAATACACAACCGAAAGAGCATATTGACTTTGGTTATAATTGTATTTACTGTGCCAACCGGCTCAGCTCAGGGTGAGAATGTGGTCACTAGATCATATACTTTAGAAGGAATTTAAAGTACAGTATTCCTTTTCAACTTGCCAAAGTTTATGCGATTTCTAGGCAATTACTTCTTGTAGGAATAAAAATGTTCCTCTTTCATCCTGTTCCTCTTGCTGCAGTTCCTCCTCATTAGTGGCTTCCTTCCTCCTGAGCTGCAGTGATGCCCTCCAAGTGCTGCATCTATTACGCTGAAGCTGGGCTTTGCAGACCTGACCGAGATACAGATTGGCGAGCCAACATGTCTGTGTCTGTCCACACTGAGGTTTGCTGAGCACCTGCTATGTGCCCCGCTCTGCGCAAACTGCTTTCTCGTACACCGTTTCTATTCAATGTCCAGGAAGGGGGTGTGGAAGGTAAAGAAGACAGACACTGATGGCTGAAGGCTGTCCTTGCAGGCTCCTTTTGTGACATCTTGCTATTTTCTGCCGTTCTCCTCTTTCAGCTCCCCCATCTGTCAAGGAGTGAAGAATCATCTCTTTCTACAGCAGCCCTCTAGCCCAAACATCACCTTTCCGCATTCCTTTTCTATGCCAAGGGCTCCTAGGTAAATAAAGCCAGAAGGGTGCTGAGTATTTCCTGGGGAACTAGGTAGAAACGGGGCTCCTTCTCGGTCTAACGTGCTTACTGCTTTCCTTGTGGATCAGTGCATGTCTCCTCTGTTTTCTCCCCGCCTGTTTCTCCCCCATAAGATCTCCTACCCAGCTCAACCTTCCAAACGCTGTGTCCCCAGGACCACACCTCCTAGGAGGAGTCACATATAGATCTCCCTGACAACGTCCTTCACTGTCCTTTATTCCATAGCGCAACTCCCACAGAATTTTGCTATTCTACTCTAGACCGTGCTGTCACCCACTTCTCCGTCACTTTTTGTCTTCCTAACTCGGACGATGCATACATGTGTGTGCACACACGTGCCCACACCTGGCATGATAATCTCGCTTCATACCTTTCCACATGCTTTCTCCCCAGCCTGAGACTCTCTGCCTCCATAGTCAGTCTCGGTTTCCCACAGGGACCATGCAGTGTGAATGAGAGAAGCAGATGGGTGAGAGACAATAGGGAGTGGTCGGGGGCAGGACAAGTGGAGAGGCCACACCAGGGCTAATGGGCACAGCTACCACCACTCCCTCAGGAGTGGATACCACGTCACAGCATGGCCCAGTTGACATAAGTTCTACATTTTCAGAAGCTAGAAATCAGGATTTGGTGTGGAATGTGATGAGGATTAAAAGAGAATCGGGGTATAAAGTACTCAACATAATGTCTGACATGTAGTAAGTCTCAGTGAATGTCAGCTATTACTACCTATTGTTCCGCAAACACAATCATCATCACATAATGGTTAAAAAGAAAGGATTCTAGTGCCTGATTTCTAGGGTCAGAATCAGCTCCATCGCTTTTTAGCTATGTGGCTTTGAGCAAGTCACTTAGCCTCTCTGTGCTTTAGCTTTCTCATCTGTAAAAAGGGGATAATAAGACCTATTGAATTATTATAAGGAAGTGCCTCCTTAGTCATTCCAGGTGTGATACTGTTCTTTCTAACCTTGCACCATTATCAATGTGCAGGCTCTCAGCTCTGAGTTTTAGCCTGGAAATCCTGGTTTGCGGTAGACTAGGCCCTGAGCCATTTCCCTTTACAGGGCGTTCTATTAGCCATTGGCAGTAGAGGGCGCTGGAGGCACACTGTGAGAGGACGAGGGGGGTCTCTCCTTCCTGGTTCCTGCAGCATGGCCCAATGCTGGGGGCGGGGGACATCTGGTGCTCCTCTGCCCCAGTCATGTGCCGGGATCGGTGGTCTCTTGGCCAACTTGCAGCACTGGCCAGGGCTGGGGACCACCTTGCTGTGGCCTTCTGGACGTAGACACGGCGCCCTTCAGGACGTGTGTTTGCAGGGGTGCCCACCTGCCTCGTGAGCCTGCTTCCGGCATTGACTTACCTGGACGGCTGGTTTCCGCGTGTTCTGCAACTGCGGGCCGGCTCTGGCTCGGGAATCCAGCAAACTCTCAAGCTTCTGTTTCCTCCCCTGAGGTCTGAGCCCCAGCTATGGGTCCTCTCCCCCAGCTCTGGAGTGTTCCCTAGTTTTAGCGTGTTCTTTCTGTCTTTTATGTCCTCTCGTAGCATAGGTTAGTAATTCTTTATATGAAATCACCGTGTCATTTCTGTGTCCTGATTAAGCCCAGACTGACGCATACCCTGAGTCTAAGCTTGCTCCTTGGTAACTCAGACACGCTGGGTGTAGTCCTTTCTCTGCGTCTACTTACCCTGCCAATGTGCCACGAGCATTTGGGCTTAACAGACACGCACGGACATCACGTGCAGCCTGGATGTCCGCGTGTTTGCGAAGCCCTTAAGCCCAGACGGACGAGTAATACGGGCTGTGGACTAGCCTGTCGCTTTTTCACATGCTGTCTGTGGTAAAGGACCGTTTTTTAAAATTTAATTCCCAAAAGTGTCATAAACCAGTACTTCTATGAAGCATAATAGAAATGAACTACTACTATTAACATAAACAATTTTAAAAAGACATGCAAATACAGGTCCAGTTGATTAGTATTAGATTCAGTAGATATATTTACTCCAGGAAACTGTTATTAAAGATTCTCAGTACCCTCAGTCTCTGCACTTGTGCTGTCCTTACCTTGTGTACACCATACCTTGTGTACACCATACCTTGTGTAGACCATACCTTGTGTACACCATACCTTGTGTACACCATACGTTGTGTAGACCATACCTTGTGCTGTCCTTACCTTGTGTACACCATACGTTGTGTAGACCATACCTTGTCTAGACCATACCTTGTGTACACCATACCTTGTGCTGTCCTTACCTTGTGCTGTCATTACCTTGTGTAGACCATACCTTGTGTACACCATACCTTGTGTACACCATACCTTGTGTAGACCATACCTTGTCTAGACCATACCTTGTGCTGTCCTTACCTTGTGTACACCATACCTGTGTAGACCATACCTTGTGTACACCAAACCTTGAACAGCTCTGATCTAGGTTGTTCACCAGTACAGAATTGTATTACAATCTACACCCTGATTTTGAACTCTCATCCTCCCATTGCACTTTGCTTGCATTTTGGGGTTTATTTTACTGCTTCAGAGTGACAGTGGCAGGACTCCCGTCCGTCCTCCGGTTCTGTCCCTGCGCCTCTCCAGCACGTGCTCCCATTGGCATCACTTCCATGCGGCATCTTGGCCCAATGCAGTAACGCTGGTCTCCTTTCCCTGGGCACAGCCCCTTTTCCATCACCAGGAAGTGGTAGCTGTGGCAATAAAGTGTCCCCATACTTTCCTGGGCTTTAGGCCACTGAATGCATAAAGAGACACACCACCATTCTTCCTCCCACCCCCACCCCCACTATGTTTGCAGCTGATAAGAGCCAGAAGCTCAGGTTTATTTGCATATGACTTGTCTTAATAGCAGGGGTTGCACCTATTATTAGAGGTAAAAGCCCTGTGTCAAAGCCTAAGCTCAGCCCATCAGGCAGGAAAATGCAAACGAACTGGCTGTGTTGTCCGGCAAAAGCACCACAGTTATAGCTTTACATGTTAAAATGGAGACTAGCGAGAGTCCCCAGTCTCCCTGTTTTTCTATTATGATGTGGTCACAGCATCCTCCTGTCTCTTAATTACTGTCATTATACTAGTCTATCTAAAATTGTGTTTGCGAAATTCTTTATAATCCATGGTAATTCCCCTGAGTTTATTTTCCCATCTTTCCTCTGGGTCTGTGTCCTGCCTTCCCAGCTCAGTTTGTCAGCCAGAGATTTCTTCTGTATTCAGTAGGGCTTCTATCCCACGGCTGGTGCTCACAGAATTGTAATAGAAATGCCATGCCACTGAACTGGGAGCTGTCGCCGTGTTAAAATGATCCCACCCCAATTTTACAGATACTGCCCAGTGCCAACGAGCTTTCATGAAATGCTCAAGGTCACAGAGCAAAGCCAGTGTAGAGTCAGGGGCAGGACCAGCTGCTGTGAATTTGGAGCCCAGATCTCTTTTCATTGTATCAGACTGTCTCTCAAACCCACGAGAGGTCCTCTTATCAGTGTTGTTTGGTGGTGGTTCAGTTCACTGCAGTCGATACTGTCCAATGAAATCTTCAGGCGCTGGAGTGTGCTGTCAGACAGTTTTCACCTTTGTGAACTCCCGTGTTATAAGCTGCAATAGCATAGACACAACCGGGAAAGCCATGACCACAGTTAACGCTGGTTGTTAAAAGTACGTCTGCTTGGAAGTCATTCTAGGGTGACCGTGATCAATGCTGTCATTCATTAAAACAACAGTGACAAACACAACAAAATCCAGAAGTCATCTGAAACAAAATGTAAACTACCAGAAAGATGGTCCATGGCTCCTACAGAAGACATAGAAATACATGCTAATAATCCCAAAAATCCCATTCAAAACAGTGGTAATGTTGTATATGCTTTTTTTTTTTCAAATGCTACCCTCTTCCTCCCTCCTTCTCTCCTCCCTCTTTCCCAGAATATTCTGGTTACTTTGCCCTCCCCCCTTCCCCCGCCACCCCTGTCATTGGTATTGGGTCAAGGCCAATTGAAATAGAAATAAGGAAAACTGGATTAAAGATCATTTCATGTAAATTGCAGCATCCATTCTAGGCAGTTCACATTCATTGCATTAAGCACTCAGAGCAAGTTCTATGATGGATGTATTACTTGTCTCACTCTAATTCTTCTATCAACCTCGGAAAGTAAATTTTGTAGACAACTGAGTCCTAGAGAAGGCAAAGTGCCTGTGATCTAGACGGGAAGTGACTGGGTTTCAAATTGGGTCTCTTTGGTTCTAAGTCTTCCCCTTCGCCTGCCCCACTCTGCAGCTTCCCTTTAAGAAATGGAAGTCTACATCGATTCCTGATTCCTGGCCGTGGTTTGTTCACATACCTTTAGCTCCAGCTATCAGTGCATGGCTGGGCTTGCAGCAGCAGTCCAAGTGACCTGGTCACCACAGAGGCAAACCCTGGGTACTGAACACCAGAACAACTTAAAAAAATGAAACGTCAGTATTCTGACTCTAATTGAGAGGTTCTATTTTAAATTACCAACTGCTAATAATAATATCAAAGGAAATGGTGAGAAAGGGGTCGTAATTTCCCTGGCGTTCAGAGCCATTTGTTCTTTCTCATTAGAGGGCATGGAAAGGAATTTGGACTGGGGAAAATGAGGCTTTCTGTGTGAGACTTAGAAGCTTTCTTTGTTCTCCCAGTGTTGACTCCCCTCTCCCCAATTTCACGTGTATCCCCCACTACTCCCGAACCATTTCACCTTTTTTGACTAAATTAGACTAAGGAAAACATTTAGGAATTCAGTCTGTCTGTGGAGTTGCTGGAAGTTTACAATAATACCTGTGGCTAATTTGGGGTAAAGCAGAAACAGCCATAATTATAAGACTATCTTGAATATATTTGACTTCTTTCTTTTTTTAGCTTTATTGAGGTATAATTGGCAAGGAAGAACTGTGTATATGTTACATTGTAAATTGATGTTTTGATGTATGCATACATTGTGAAATGATCACCACAATCTAGTGACCGTATCATCACTTCACATAGTTCCCCTTGGTGTGTGCATGTATGTGTGTGTGTAGTGAGAACACTGAAGAGAGCACCCTCTTAGGATGCAATACCGTATTGTTAACCGATTAACAATTTAACGGTCACATTGCTGTACCTTAGACCCCCAGAACTTCCTCACCTTGTATAACTGAAACCGTGTTTCCTAATAAGCAACGTCCTGCTCTCCGTTAGCCTGAGCTCCAGTGGCTGTCTGTCTGCATCTGGCTTATTTTCCTTAGTGTGATGTTCTCTAGGTCCACTCACGTTGCCTTCAAATGGCAGGCTTTCCTTCTTTTGAAAGGCCGAGTAACATTCCTCTGTGTGTGTGTGTGTGTGTGTGTGTGTGTGTGTGTGTGTGCCACACACACTGATCCATCAGTGGACATTTAATTTGTGTCTGTATCTTGGGTATTGTGGATCATGCTGCAGTGAACATGTGGGTGCAGATATCTCTTCAACATACTGAAGGGTATATTTCCTTTGGATAGATAATAAGAAGTGGGGTTACTGGATCGTATGGCAGTCCTATTTTTAATATTTTGAGGGACCTCCAAAATGTTTTTGATAACGTCCATGCCACGTTACATTCCCACCCACAGTGGACAGGGCTTCCTTTTACTCCACATCCTTGTCAAAACTTGTTAGCTTTTATCTTTCTGATAATAGCCATTCAAACAAGTGAGAGGCGATATTTCACTATGGTTTTGATTTGCATCTCCCTGGTGATGAGTCATGTTGAACACCTTTGCATGTATCTGTTGGCCTTTGATATGTCTTCACTTGAGAAACATTAATATCTGTTCAGGTCCTTTGCCCAATTTTAAATTGAGTGATTTGGTTTTGTTGCTATTGAGTTGCTGGAATTCCTTATATATTATGGACCTTAACCTTTTATCAGAGATATGGTTTGCAAATATTCTCTCTCGTTCAGTAGCTTGCCTTTTCACTCTGTTGATTATTTCCTTTACTGTGCAGGAGCTTTTTAGTTTGATGCAATTGCACTTGTCTATTTTTGCTTTTGTGGCCTGTGGTTTTGATGTCACATCCAAAAAATCTTTGCCCATACTAAAGTTTGACTTTTTTCCTTATTTCTCTAAGATCATGACATTCCAAAGAGTTATTCATACAGTATATTGACACTTAATTCTTTCAGAATTAATAGGTCGAAGTTAATCACTTCATTTTGCACATGAGACATACGGTCACATTAAAAGATTTGTTTGTGGGAATGCAGTTAATGATGGGGGAAGATAAACCCAAATCTGGAACTTCTAATGACTCATTTGATGACAGTTTAACAACACATTAGATGTTCAGGTACTGCTGGTATTTGCTTCATTGCAACTCTTTCAGTTTTGTAACAAATTTGTGGCTGAAATATATGGCAATACCATCAAAACAATGTTTCTGTAATTGAATTCTAACACTGTACCAGTCATATTCTGCTCAAGAAGCAAGGAACGTATGAGAATGATCTATGTCAAGCAGAGCGTTAAATCCTGGGAGGAGGACACTAGGAAAATGTAAGACATGATTCTACCTTCAAAATGCTCCAAGTCTGATTGGAGAAACTAAACTCACTCCTATAATGTCATCACAGCCCGAACGATGTGGCGCTGACCAAAACAACCAAAGGGATCAATGGAGCAGGGAGATTAACATGAAGCTGTCTATAGAAAGTTCCATGGAAGATGGAATTGTTGAGTCTTAAAGGATGGATGATGTTCAACAAGGACAAAAAGGAGAGAAAGAGAACATCCCATGCAACACTTGGGTGGTGCTTTTTAATTACAGAGCACTTTCACGTTTATCATGGGTTTATCGCTACAACAACTCAGCAGGAAATATTATTATCATTTTACTGATGAGGATGCTGAAGCTTATAGAAGGGAAGTAGACTTTTCTAAGATCACACAGCTTGTAAGGGGTGGAGCTTAGAGTAGAGCTACATCTGATGCATGCTCCTGGGTGGCAGATTCTGGAAGGTTATAACACCAGGCAGAGGGAACTATTATTAATCCTAGACCAGGGACATAATAATATAATAAAAAAGGAGTAGGAGACTTGGAGAGATAGGAAACACGAAGATGAACCAGGGATCTCCTGCAGCCACCAAAGCACCTGTGCTGTATTTGTTGTGTGTTCATGACTCTTGGTGGTACTTGTCTCAATTCTGGTCTGTCTGTCTCTGCCACTCTAAGCTCCTGGAGGGCAGGGCTTCCCCTCTAATATCAGTAAGGTTCAGCATGCTGCTCATCTAGTAGAAAGTTCTGATAATATTTTGAATGAATGAATGAAGTAGTTACAGATTTGATCTTGGCATGGAATGACTATCTGGTGACAACAGTGAAATTAAGGCAGTGACAGTGTATCCATGGGAACTGGTGAAGTTAGAAGTGATAGAGTTAGCAGAATGGAGCCCATGAAGGACACCTAAGGCCCTGCTAATAGAGGTCAGACACTGAATTTCACAAACTCATCCTAGAAAAAGTGCTACATACCTCACTGCTGAATATCACTATGGTCACCTTAGAAGTACTCCCCTTGGGAAGCTATACACCAACACCAGTGCCTAGTCCACCCTTCAAAGCAATTTTGGAACTCTTTTTCTTGAATGGCCATCTGAGCTGTCATCGTACAACCCTTGTTCTGAATGTCATCAAAATGTCTTCCTTTCAATATTTCCTTTATAGTCTGGTAAACAACAACAACAACAACAACAAAAACCCAACAGGCATTGGGGCCAGATCAGGTAAGTAGGGAGGGTTTTCCAATACAGTTATTTGTTTATTAAAAACTCCCTCACAGACAGTGCTGTGTGAGCTGGTACATTGTCATGATGCAACAGCCATGCGTTGTTGGCGAAAAGTTCAGGTTGTTTTTTTCTAATTTTTTTCATGCAGCCTTTTTAATGCTTCCAAATAGTAAACTTGGTTGACTATTTGTCCAGTTGGTACAACTTCATAATGAACAATCCCTCTGATATAAAAAAAATTAGCAACATAATTTTGACTCTTCCTTTGGACTGAGAATTTTTTTGGTCATAGAGAATTGGCTGACTTCCATTGTGCACTTTGACACTTTGTTTCAGCGTTGTATTGGTTTCATCACCAGTGATAACACAGCCCAAAACATCATCTTGCCTCTCCAAAAGGTCTTGGCAAACTTTGACTCTCCTTTGCTTCTATTCATTGTTGAGCTCCTTTGGGACCACTTTTGCACACACCTTTCTCATGCCAAGATTTTCAGTTAAGATTTTCCTAACTGTTTCTCTATTGATGTTTACTTGGTCTGCTATGCTTCTCACAGTCAGCTGATGATTTTGATGCACAATTTGATGAATTTTTGCAATGTTTTTGTCAGTTTTGTTTGTTATTGGCTGCCCTGAACTCTCTTCATCAGCGATGCTTTCTCTCCCCTCAGAAAAACATTTAATCCATTTGTACACTGCCGTTTTCTTCATGGCATTATCCCCATAAACTTGGACTAACATGTCCTTGATTTCACTTCCACTCTTGCCAAGTTTAACAAGAAATTTAATGTTTGTTTGCTGCTCTAATTCAAGCTCTGACATTCTCACGATGGCACACAAAAACATACAACAATAATAAGCGCCACTCAGCAAGACACCAGCACATGTCAACATGAACACAGCTGTGAGACACAGATGTACCAAGGTTATGAAACTGTACTGTTGTTTGTACAGTGCTGGCAGTATAAGCACAAGGTGGCAAATCACGAACTTAATTGTTAGACCTCACAGTATTTCTTAACCTAAATAAGGAGATACACAGGTGCTTGTTTTATTATGTTCTTTAAACTGAAAATATACTTTTATTCATTTTATATGTCACTAAATAAAATGGAAAAAATTGAAAATAGAAAAAGTAGATAACATTTGGTGGCAGGCTTGATAAAAAGGATAAAGGGAAAGGAAATACCAAACACAACTTCAACTTTATTAGTGAGACACTTAAAGAGTGGTTACCTGCCAGAAATGGGACACTCAGAGGTCAGTTTACACTCAGAGGTCAGTTTTGGACATTTTCAGGGAGCTGTGTGCTTATAGGTTAAGTTCTTAGAGCCGCACCTCTATCCTGGGAAGTCTCTTGTTCCTTTTGCCCCTGGGCCCCATGTCCTAGGGAGATGAATTTCATCTTTCAAACACCAGCATCTTCTTGCTGTTAGGGGGCTGCTCTTCTTCCAAAACAGATTGGGTAGTTGGATGATTCTTTTTAGCCCATCTCTTCATTACTGTCCCCCAAGCTAAACTCATACACTATTCTATCTAGAGATTTTACTGCTGACCTCTGTGGGACTATACATAAAGGTTAGTAAAACTTATAAACACTTGAGTAACAAAGTTTTCATGAATCTTACGAAGTTCTGTATCAAGCTAAGTCAGCATTTCCATTTTTGTACATAGTATTGCGAAGTCTCTCTTACATGGTCCTGAGAGCTTTTTTTAGATGATCCTAAATGATAGTCTAAACTTTCCTTGTGTATAACTAATTCTGGTTGTATGCTTATAATGTGACAGGCAGTATTCAAACACATGACATATATTATGTCATTTAAACCTCAAAACCAACCAACCAACCAAACAAACAAGCAAACAATAAAACCCCAAACCAGCCCTAGAGGTATATACTATTATTATCCTCATTTTACAGATGAAGATAATTAGACACAGACAATGTAAGCACCGAACCCTAGGTTATACAGTTAGTAGGAGGAAAAGCTGAAATTTGGACTCAGGCAGCATGATTGCAGAAACTCTCTTAGACTATGCACCACTCAGACACAGCCCTGAAGAGCTGAGGTCAAGGTCTTTGTGAGGTTTGATGAAATTCATGGCTTTTTTCTGAGTCTTACATTCCAAGGGTGAACTGCTTGGGCTCAGGTTGTCGTCTCTACCCTGACACCTGCTTCTCCTGGGTTTTTAGCTGTTGTGCAGTAGCATCAGAGATGCTTCCCTGACCTCTCCTCTGGCTGGCCCCCAGAGATCCAGCTCTTGTGCTGGGCTCCCTCCCTTCCCTATCGGGTTTCTCCTGATTCTTCCCCTGGGTTTTGCAATCAATCTGCATAGGTTTGAAATGGTCTCTCCTTCATTCATTCAAAAAATATTCAGTAGTTGATTATGTGCTGGCACACTGCTAGGACACTAGGGGATACCTGGATAAATAATGTACCCCCCTCCCCATCCTCTAAGGTACTCAAAAGTCTTACAGGTCGAGTTTCACAGTAGAGATAACTTGACTTTGGATGGGTTGAACTTTTCTAGATTTATCAGGATGGAAGAAGGTCATTCCAAAGGCAGAAAAGAGCTCATGTATAATTTACTATTGCAGAGAATCATAAATGTGAAGATTTAATTCAGTGATTCATTCACTTCCCCATTAAATATTTATCAAGGGCCTACTTTGTGCAAAACCTCATGCTACATGCTGGTTATGCCATGTAAATGTAGAGTTAGTTGTCCTGATGATACTTTCAATCAAGCAGTTATTCTCAGCAGGATTAAAATCAAGGTGTCGGCAGGATTGAGTTCCTTCGAAAGGCATTGGGATGGCCTGTTTCCTTGGCTTTTCCAGCTCCTAGTGGTACCTGCGTGCCTTGGCTCATGGCTCTTTCCTCCATCATTAAAGCCAGCAGTGTAGCATGTTGAAATCTCTCACTTCTACTCTATCATCACAAGTCCTTCTCTGCTCTCCTGCCATGTTGGTGTTTCAATTGTGGATGTTCTCAAAGGTCCATATACCTGACTTTTTCTGAGACCTTATTGTCCCTGATCTTTCAATCCTTTTGATTCTGGGCCTCTGATCAACCCGTTCAGCTGTTTACAAATGCCCAGGAGTCTATACGGTCTTTTACGACACAATGCAGAGGGTCAGATAAACCACCCAAAGTTTTGTCCAAAGGGAGGACTTTCCTCACCGATAGTAGACATCCATTTTTGGTTGGTATTTACACACCAAACCAACTCATTTGTAAAGGACCCCACTGTAGGACTGTAGGGGAAAATCAGGAGAGGTGATGATGCAATAGCAGTACCATGGAGGTCTCACTTCTGCTCCGTGGCCTGTTGTGCCTGACCCCAGATATACTACTTCCGTCTTATGAAGGGTTGTTATTTGACTGTTCAGCCTTATAATTTGGAGTGTGTGCCAGGGCCAGCTCATGATGGGCGGTTCCAGCTGTATAGCCACATGACCCCCATGCTCAGACACTCATCTCTAAGACCCAGTAGCATGCCAGGAACTGTTTTGTGAATAAGGTGCAATTCTCCAGTTGCAGAAGGCATGGCCTTGCTCCAGAAATCTAAGGGGTCTATGTCATGGTTCTCCTATTGGGTCCTCCCTCACAATTTTATGAGTGGTATAGACAAAAAACAGTAGCTGCCATATGACTGCCCTCACTTTTGACACCAATTGCATTTTTGAGGGGTTTCTAAATCCACCCTCAATTTTGATAGTTTGCTAGAAGGACTTATAGAACTTACTGAAAGTCATTATACTCACAGTTATGGCTTATTTCAGGGAAAAAAATTACAGATCAAAATCAGCCAAAGAAAAAAGTATTCCTAGGAAAGTTCCAAATGTGGCGCTTTTGTTGTCCTCATCCTGAGGAGTCAGGAAGTGTTACTTCCCCAGCCTTGATGTGTGACAGTACACACAGAGGATTGTCGAAGAGGGAGGCTCACCCAAACCTCAGTCTTTGGGGTTTTCAGTGGGCTCTATTACATAGGCATGATTGACTGACTGACCACATGCTTGACCTTGGTTCCTAGGTCAACTGACATCATATGACTCAAAATCCTCACTCTAAATCACATGTTGATATTTCTGGCATAGCTAGTCTCCTAAGGTATGGGCAGCCCCCACCTGAAATCACATTGTTACTGTCAGGCTGGCCCAAGACCCCCAGACAAATCAAAGTAGGTAGCAAAGAGCAAAGAACAGAACACTTATTGTGAAGCATAAATTCTTTCCTACACACTTCACACACTGTCTTTCTCCATGATAGCCCTCTCAGTGACCAGAGGACTGGCAGGCTGTCTGGCCCAGGCAGCAGGACTAGACCTGGCCCTGCTCATGCTGCCTTCTGTGTCACCTGCTGAATGGGTTGGAGCAGAGTATCCAAGTGTAGACTATGCTACCTCTGAACTCCAGACATTTTTCGTTTTCCTTGCCAGCTGGCATGCAAACGACCCAGCCCTTCTTAGGGGTGCAGGTATGAAAGACCATAATTTGCCCTTTTATCAGGAGGGGATGTCTGGGCGTGCCCCACACCACTGGTCTCCTAAAATCTTCTCTAAGACAGGGGGCCTGTGAATCCTCATGGATGCCTCTAACCAACTTGTCTGATCTTGCTCATCATATCCAACTACAATCATACGTTGGTACTTGACGGCTTTGAAACGTATTGAAGTTGGTACCTGATGCATTTTGACATGAAAATTTTGTCCCAGTATGTGTTGTTTGTTTGGTACCTGTTGTGCCTCCCAGAACCAATTAACGACGAGAACCAAGGTACCACTGTAACATCATGTCATTGATGGAGTCAACCAATATGATGTTCTGAAGAATATCTGGATGGTCAAGTTCCCTTTATAGTGTATTCTAACAGAAGGTGGGAGAGTTACACAGCCCTGAGATGACTTCCCATGTGAATTCAAGCTGCTTCACCCCTTCCTGACTGATAGGATTGAAAAAGAATGCTCCGAAAGCTGTGTTGATCTGCTCTAGTAGAAACACCACTTCTGGTCACTACTCTAGGCTCAGGAGGTTCTGGGGAATCTGGGACTCAGGATTTTCAAGTGCTTTAATCCAGATGTCCCCATCATAGGATTTAGATCGCATTCCTTTCCAATTAGGTCAACCTTCACTGGGGTCTCATCTTCTTATAATTAAATCCTGGTCCAATCCTCAGCTTTTTCTACCCTCTGGCTACACGAGATAAGAGCTTTTTCCAGTGCTGAAATTCATCTTAAAGGGGAGATACAACATCCCCAGACTTTCACTCTTTTCCCCCATTGCACTTATAGCATCCAATAAGAGTCACTTAATTCTGCAGTCCTTCTAATTACCATCTCCCCCAGTCCTCTCAAACTCCTGAGATACTGCATTGCCCAGTGGATTTTCTTTCACAGCTATCCCATTCTGTTTCATCATCAGTGAAAGTTTTAGGAAGTGGACCCCTGCAGCATGCCAGGGATAGCCATACTTAACCTACTAGAACTGGTAGGGTTTTCCTTGCTAACTGGCATGCTGGTGATCCATCTCCCAAATCCCATTTTAAAGTCAACTTCCTAGGACACCTTGCAGGACCAGCTCTTAGGTCTAATTCTCCAGGAGAGTCTCTGAGGCAGGGATTTTCCAACAGTGTTTTATTGGTGGACATGCTCAGGAACAATACTTGTAAAGGAGGGAGCAAAACAAGACTGGAGGAAGAGAAGAAGATGAACTTTGATGACCTCTAATCACAAGCCCTATATTAATAGATTTGACTATATCAACACCAAAGACAGCTGTTCAACTCAGGACATGTAGGCAAAGTTGACAGTGCAAAAAGAAATCTGTGATGTCTAAAAACTGACAAAGGTTTATTATCTGGAATTAAACAAAAATTATCGTATATCAGCAATAAAAAACAATAGGAAAATGGGAACTGGAATAACTAGGTAACTTCCAAAAGGTAAATCTGGTTGGCTAACAAATAAATGACAAAATACTCAACCTCGGGAATCAGAGAAATACAAATTAAAATGTCAATGAGATGCCATGTTAGACCCAATAGGTGAGCAAAAATTAGACAGTCAAATCACATCAAGTGCTGGCAAAGGTGTGAGGTGGCAACCCTTGATGCATTGCAGAGTGAGGCATAATTGGAACAGCCTTCTGGAGAGAACAGGGCTGTATGTAATGCACTTAAGTGCATGCATATCTCATAACCTAGAAATTCAACTCCTGAGAATAGACTTCTGACAAGCTGGCTCAGGGCCATGAGGAGGCACTTACACGGTGTTTATTGCACTGGTGTTTGTGGAATACCAAGCACTGCGTCAGCCTCCTCATGGCCCTGATGTATGTGTCTGTCTTTAGGGAAATAATTAACGAAACCAAGGCAAACAACTGAAAAGCTCAATGGTTCTCTCTTTCTCTCTCTCCCCCCATGTGCGTGCACATGTGTGTGCATGCATGTTCATGGATGTGTGTGCGTGCACCCTGTAAAAGGTGAAATGGAAGAATATCTATAGAATCCTTTAGCATGGAGGTGGAGGGAAATGAGTATGGTCAACCCAACTTTATAGATCTGGGGTCTCAAAAGAGAAGGAAAAGGAAAACAAGTAAAAGATTGGCTGTAAATTGATTAATATCTGTGGTCTTTGCAAATGCACATGTGTTTATGTTATTATAAATTATTAAATGTATTATAAATTATTGAATTATATAAATTTGTGATAGATTATCATTTTGTTATTAACCCATGAACCACTAATAATGCTTGTACCACTAATAAGAAACTGTTATCTGCAATTACCTGGAGACTTTCTTCTGCTCTCCATTTATAATTTCATCCAGCATGGGGGATTTTTTTTTCCCAGAGCCTCTAGTTAGCACTCTCTTGAGGGTTTGGTAGACATGGTGACCCTCACTGCAGACCTATGAGGAATGAACCAGTCTTCATTTCATAATGGAGGGGAAAAGGCTCAGAGAGGTTGAGCAGTGTGTCCGAGGTTGTGCACACTCTCAGCAGATTGGAAATAAGGTTATTTAACTCCAACAATTAACATTCTTTCCTCATCACCTGGTTTAGTTCACCTCGAGAATGTTGCATAAAAGTAGTTGCCATTCATGGAGTTGCACAGTGCTTATGTTGCTGATAGCAAAAAAAAAAAAAGGGTTGATTTGTTTTTCTTGTTTTGAAACAAATTGCATCCTGACACTGGGACTGGAGTCTCTTTGAGGCTCAACTATCCAGTGAACCACACCTGGCGAAGTTCAGAGTTGATCTGTGGAAAATGGCTTTCTCTTTGGAAAGCACCACGGTTGGGCTCTCAGCTTTAGCTGACTTCTCTCCTCAGGAGCTCTCCATTAAGAATTAATTTTCTCACATAGAGAAATACAATCTTCATCATCTCCCCAGCGTCTGGTGCCGTTGTCTGTCTCCTTTTTTGTCCTTTCTGTACTTTCCTGAAAACACAGATAGAATTGAACTTGTCTAGTGCTTTATCAAATATTGTTATGGGAAGAACAGCAACTGGCATCTTTCTAGCGCTTTGCAGTTTACAAAACCCTCTCCGCACATTTATGTCACTGCAGTCTCATAACAGGCCCTTGAGTTGTCCCCCTCTCACCTAGAGGGTAGGGTAAGAGTTTGAATCTCTCCAAATTCTGTGTTCTTTTCTAGAAAATGTCTTCTCTCTTAAGAGCCAAAAATGTTTTATTATTTGCAAAATCTCTTTCACACACGCCCATCCACCATTCCCGTCTTAGAGCTGAGATACAAATGCACGTAGAGGTGGACTGACATCAGATCATCAGCTGGGGTGGAAGGTCAGTTCTAGGGTTCTGCCTTCACACCCCTTTCTCTTTTTACAATAGAAAAGAATTCTCTTCCCATTTAATATCTAGTTTCTCTAACTTCAGTCAGAGACTGTGCCAATAAAATGCTTAAGGGTGATGAATGGTGCTACCCTTTCTGTGAGACGCTGTGTGAAGTGAAAATTTTCAGAGAGAAAGTGACCTGTTGTATGTTACTCACTAGAGCTGGAATTGGAGCGTGGAGCCCCCAGGCCCAGCCCCTTTCTGGACTCTTTGACTGTGAAGAGCAGCCCACCAGGGAGCAGGAAGTGGGCTCTAAGATGGAGGAGCCCTGATGAAAGTTCCCACAGAGCTTTGTGAAAACAATTGGGATGTGAAAGATGTTGCAAGAGATTTGGATGAGTCAGAGGATGATTAATCAGTAATGCTTTCTCCTGGTCCCCCTTGGTTCTCAGCCTTTTCTTGGGGCTGCGTGCCTTCCTTCCTTTCCAAGTTGTCACTGCTAGTGAGCACGTCCAGCAGAGGATGATAAGGAAAATGAATGCTGGGACAGTTGGCGTCATTGCGTGAAGCTAAGGATTGTGGGTACCAAGGAGTTCTTCCTCTGGCCTCTCCGGTCAATAACCCCATGTTCGCAGAGCAGCGCTCCAGACCCTGCAAAGAACAAGTTGCAGATCAGGCTCTGATCTGAAACTCAGCACTAGGTCGTCCCAGAGAAGGCCTGATTTTTAACGTCAGTGACCAAGAGATGGTCCCTCTTAGACTGGGAATCAGGGTAAGATGGAGTCTTATGTAGAAGAGGCATTATTTATCAATGATGCGTCTATGGTAGGCCCGTTACTCATAGCGTAACCACAGGACATCTGTATTTCTCCCCTGGCCATGCTGTTTTTAACCTTGGTCTTTTATTTATAAATGCATGTAGCTCATAGGGCAACCTGGTAGATGGAGTCTTGATAACTCAGAGCCTCTGTTGTCACCATTGGTGGATAAACAAAGCTGAGCTCATGTTCTGACTGCAAGCTCCTGGCATTATCATTTACAGGACAGCCCTGTCTTATCACTGCAGTATAAAGTAATTAGCAGATGGGTGTCACAGATGGGACCTCTTCAGTGTCCTTAGATTCTGTCCTTTCCCCCCCACCCCCCATGATATCAGCAGCCACATTAACTCAGATCCTTCCACCCAGCTACACTCACAGGTTCTTACAGGGTCTCCTGCTCCTGCCTCTTTCCGTGGCATCTACCCAACCCAGGGCCTTCAGAGTCTCTCCAGCACAGCTTTCTGTGTGCCACTTACCAGTAATGAAGTTTCTGGAAACAATGCCTGCATCCTCGCCTCCTCTGAACTTTCAAAATACTTGGTTTTTATGGTGTTATACAGAGACTTTCAACTTGCCTTCTTTTCAAACTGTTTTATAAAAATGAATGGGCACATAGGTCTCTTTTCATGTAGGATGAACTTCATCTAGGGACAGTCTAGCTCTCCTCATCTTGTGTGCCCAGAAAACCTAGCAGGGACCCGTCATGACTGCAGAATCGAAATATTTAATGTGGGTTAAAGTTTTATATATACCCACACACATGTCCTGTACTTCTCCTAGAGCTGGGGGTGGCAGATGGCAGTCAATAAACAACAACTAAACCAAAATTAACCAACTCTTGGTTTTCATAAAGTTTTATTTGAACACAGCCATGTTCATTCATTTACGTTTCACTTATGCCTTCTTTTATACTATGGGGGAGTTGAGAAGTTGCAACTGAGATCATCTGACCTGCAAAACTGAAAATATTTACTCTTTGGAACTTTACACAACTTAGAATATAAATGCTCTGAGGGTAGAAATTGTGCTTTGCTTATTTTTCTATCTAGTCTACTCAGTCAGAAGCACAATAAATACTTATTGAATCAATTAATCAATGAATCAGTATTTGGTGAGGAACTGCAATCCCAAAACTTTGTCTTTTTCTGTTTTGGGGATAAACCATGCTGGCTAACTTCCTGATGATGGATCAATTCTTTCCATCCATCCATCCATCCATTTCATGATTATTTATTGAGCATCTGCTATGTATCAGACACTATTCTTGGCTTTGAGACAAATGGTGAGTAAAACTCTACTCTTATGAACCTTAGTGTGTTCTGAGGGAGCCAGACATCATTCAAATGTCAAGTGTGTAATTGCTGTAGGGAGAGAGAGGCACGTGGGGTGCCCAGAGTCTGTACCAGTGGGGTTAGGGAAGTCAGAGAAGGCTTGTTTGAGAAAATGGCACTGGTGTTAAGATCTGCAGGAAGGGTAGGAGGTAGCTGACCAACAGTTAAGGGAAGAGTGTCCCACGCCAAAGGAATAGTGTGCTGAAGACACTGTAGGAGAGGGAGCTTGCTGAGTTTGAGGAATAACATAGCAAAGTGGTAAAAAGCTTGGAGAAGGGGCATGAGATGGGGCTGCAGGAGCCTGGTAGAGAGCTCTCAAGGAGTTTTCTGTCTCTAAGAACAATGGGAGACCATTGAAGGATAAGCAGGGGGAGGCTAGTCGAAGGGAGGTGAGACGGGGTGAATTTCAATACAATTTGTATTTTGCAAAGATCACTCTTTTCTTTGGAGGAAGATTTCTTAGTGACAGCTGCTTTCTAATATTGATTGCATGTTTCTTAATAAATCAAACTCAGGAAAATGACAGTCATGTTCTTATTAAATATTGTGATAGTAACACCTTGTATTTGTGCAGCTTAAAAAAAATCCCTTTGTTTTCACATTGCATTGAATGCTATCTCTTTTAATAAGATTGCACATATGGTACCACCAGGTAGGACATTTGATCACAGTCTACTGTGTCACACTCCCAGGAATTGCACCTAGTGGCACATGAATGGAGGTCTTTAGTTTTGTTCCAGGGCTGATGTTTCTGGATCTGTTCAGGCTGAAAGCTCCTGGTCCAGGCTAGCTACTTATAGAAAGGATGGGTCCCAGTGCCCGTGAGTCGCAGTGATGGCAACTTGCTGTTGCATTTTGTTCTTCGGTTCAGGAAACCTTTGGACTGGCTCCAGTGAGCCACTGCTCCCTAATTGTTCTAGCTCCGGATCATCTTACATCTTGCCTGTCTTCCCCATCCCCCTGCCCCCCACCCTTTACCTTTCTTTCCTCTTAGTCATTAAGATGTCACTCTGCTGCCTTGCCAATCTTTCTCTTAAAAATTTTCCATCACTTCTCAGCTGGAACAGATGCCTCCCTTGTTTTTCTGGGAAGAGCAGTGAGATGGCTGATGACACAGAAGGTGGGGCACAGCTGCTAAAAGCACAGGGAAACCTTCCCCTCCATAGGCCAGGGCAGAAAAACAGGACACAGACCCCAGGCGTTTTGGTTTTTCCCTTTAATTACACCAGGGTGGCAGTTGTACCTGGGGATGTCCTATAAAGCCCCAAGCAATCCTGTTGATGCAATGGGCCACCTGATTGTCGGCACCAGGAGATCTGGGAGAGCCACTGGCATCCAGAAAACACTTGGCCAACATGTACCTTCTGTGAGGCAGCTGGATAATTAAGAAGAATGTCATGGTTTTTCTCCTTGGTGTCACTCTGAATCACATCATTTATTTGGTATTTATTAAGACGTTTTAATGAAACCACAGCCATTGTTTAGAAAAAGAGGGGTTTAGAAAGAAATTGAATTCACTTTGGAATTCCATTGTCTTGGCCATACATAACTCTACTCATATTTTGCATCTAACCTATTCGTTTAGCATTTTCATTGCAATTAAGTGTCACCTTGAATATTGTGTCAATAAAATACTGTGAAAACATTTTTCTGTTTTAAAGATTCCCTTTGGGGTTAAACTACCTCTTTGGAGGATTTTTTTCCCCTCTCCCTCTCAGTTTTTTCATTATCTGTAAATGTATACGACGCTCAAGTTTGATTTTTGTCAGGTCTATATTTTGACTTACCTTGCTTCTTAGGCATCTCTTTTTGTTCCTCTCTTTAAATTTTTTTCTTTGAAATTCATTTACTCATTTATCATTCTTTGGTTCACTAGGTTCTTTTTCACCCTAACAATGATTGCATTAATCTCATGGATCAAAATGAAATCGTTGGCTGTAGAGAGAGCAGGGAGAGAAAAACAGATTCAATTTGGGAGCAACCCTGATGATCAAAGAAGAGATGAGATCTGGGAACCGTGGAAGATAAGAACTCAAAGGAGTCTGATAGATTCATGACCTTGCTCTATGCTAAGTGTCCAGAGTATCATCATTAGTAAAATTATAGTGGGCACCTTCCTGTTCTGATCAAAACAAAACAAAAATATAGATTGAAGGAAAGTATTATTCTAATGATTGGATTATAAGATTTTGACTAAGACTGAAACTCTTCAATTTTTCTATCTTGCTCTAAGCAGAGCTAGCCGATCATGAATTGATGGCATTCCCAATATCTCTCAGTGATAGTGAAATAAAAACAAATTTGCAATTTATTTCCATTTAAGATGCCATCCCATGAAAATTCATTCTTAGTTACATAAAAATATAACTCTACTTATTTGGTTTTGGGATGCCCTGTGCACAAAACAAATGGTGCCCTTCTTTATTTCAGAGGTAGTGAGGCCAATTAGCTAGGTACTATTAAATTAGCCACGGACAGAAGGCTGCAACCCTATGCAAGCCGGTGGAATAGGAAGTAAGACAAAGAGCTTTCCCCACCTTCACGTTGGTTGGGATCAGCTGTTTGAATTATCCCGCAGAGGAGCTAAAGTGACCCACGGACTCACACGTTTAAAAAAAAAAAAGGTAGTGAATCCTTGGAGGATGCCATATGCTCCGTTTTTTTGCAGCAAGCTGCTGACAGTACATGGCAATTACAGACCTGAGATGCTGCACCACCCCAAAATCCAGCGGACAGGAATTTCTCCAGGCTTTTTCATCGCTAATGGGGGCACACTTCTCCGTTTCTGATATTTATCACAAAGTGAATTAGTTAAAATGCAAATGTTCTCTGCCTGAAGAAGTCTGCATGTGGAGTGAATTAATAAAGTATTTTTAAAGTACTATGTTGAAGCTATGGTTAGAATTCATCTTGCCTCTCTGTCATCATAGCCCTGGACATCCTAACATTCTCAAGTCTTGGCCCTTTAAGCCTAACCTATTTGATTGTGGCCTCTGTCTAAAATGAAGTTGTCCCAGAAGCTTTATAAATATTCATCTCAAAAGGCAAGGGTGACAGTGATGTAACAGGGCAGTTTTGCATACAAAGCAAGTGTATGTGGGCCTGTATTGTTAAAGGCACTTTTCCTTCCTTTTGCTCCCAGCGCAGGAAGTTCTCGTGCCTGTGATCACCGGCTGAGCACTGCTCCTGCAACATGCAGCAGTTGGCCTATTGTACGAGCCATGATGGATGTGTACCGTGTGCTGGCAGAAGGAGCATCTTCTTTAACAGGCATGGTTTGCTGCATATTTATTATGTATTATTACATTCTTCATTGTAACCCAGCCCAGAGTAGGAATTGCAGTGTGATTTCCATTGTAATTTCTTATTTTCATTCACTGACAACCCTGAGAAATGAGGTGAATTCTTTCATGAGGGCACTAAAAGACCCTTTCCTTGTACTCTGGATAGTCACCTGGCTCCAGCTGACCCAATGAGTGTAAGGATAAAAACACTAATATATATTTCTGGGAGATTGAGACATGAATCTGTGAGTCAGTGATAGTTTGCTATGGCTTTTGCATAATATTTGCTCTTCATATTTTTATTGCTGATAGTTCTCTCTATTAGCATGGAAGTTTATGTCATATTAAAGCACCCTATTTAATGCCCAGTCAAGATCTGGCCTGCCCGCTAATGATTAAGCAAAACCACGGGCCAGAGGAGGGGGAATGCAGTTCTATATTTAGAAAATCCAGGTTAGCCAGGCCTTTCCTGACTGTTCTCAGCAAAACTCTTTTCACTCAATCACTGCTTTACTTGCTCTCTTTGTCTCTTTATGGTTTTTGTCCATTGCTCTAAATTTAATGTTCCAGAAAATTTAACTCTGTTACAAAGCTGTTTAGCTTGAGATAAAGAATTCAGCACAGACATTGAGGTGCTGGACAGGTTGATAGGAAGCAGTGACATAACCAGTAAAACATTTAATAATGTGGTGATAAGGACAGAAGAAAAATAATGGAATGACACAAGACATGATTAAAATAACAGAATAACAACATCATTACATTGAGTTCCGGCCAACCAGAATGTGGCTTGTTGAGCTCTATAATGAAGCTTCTTTTTTTTTTTTTCTATTGGGCTATGGTGTTGTGTTAGTTGTATGATTTGGGGGGTTTGCGGGGAGAGCAATGGTTCTCAAAGCAGGTCCCTAAGCCACCAGCGGCAGCATCGCCTGAGAACGAGTTAGAATTATGGATTATCGTGCTGTATACCAGTCAGACTTACCGAATCCAAAACTCTGGGGATGGGGCCTGCGATCTGTGTTTTCATAGGAACCTCCAGGTGACTTGGAAGCAGCTGAAAGCTCAGTAACCACTGGTCTAGGGCCTGGACACTAACACTTCAATCTTTGGATGTTAGCAGCTACTTTGAATGTGGTACCCTTGACTTGAACATTTATTTATAACTTGAATGTGTTATTAACAGCCAGTGGTCACACCAAAAGTGGCAAACCTCAAATACCGGCGTTCTCTTGGTTATACTATCAGGCTAATGGGTGGCTTCTACATCAGCGACCACGTGGCTATTCTGTAATGTGATTCTGATTGTAACGCCTGATTATCAGTAGGCAAAAATGAGGACTTTTTAATTTCCATTTTTACAGAGAATAATCTGTTGGTTACTTATGCATCATTCATTAGGCAACTGGAAGTTTCTTCCTTAGCATACCAATTTCCTATCTTTTGATCTGCAAAATACTGGTGGAATACTAGTAAACACTTACTTTCTGAGAACTTTTTTTCCAGTATGTGGGTGGTAGGGGAAAAGTGGGTAGTGTCTCAAAGGATGCAGAACATCATTGGTCATTTTGTACAATGACCATAGAGTACAGTTTAGGAAAAAGCGCTTCCTCCTTCAGCTCTTTTGCATTTATTAAAATTTGTTATTCCGGTGTACCTGTTAATAGTGACCTCTGCTGTCCAGAAGCAGTACTACAACCACACAATCAGTATGGGAATTAGTGTTCCATAACAATGAATTTACTGAAGTTGTAGAAAAAGGAAAAGTAGGATCTTTCTGCAGAAGTATTCGGATCTTCCCAAATGAAAATACACTGCATTTGTCTTGAAAAGAAAAATTACAATCTCTTCCATCATCAGTTACCAAATGTCCCCTTTGATGGCACTCCTCAATGGGCTAGGGAATTACTAAAATGAAAATAAAGGAAGTCAACATGATCGCCTAACTACCAAGACAATTCTCAGTCTTTAACATGTGACAGCTTTACTTAACACTAGGTTATTTCTGATAATCTAGAATAAAATTTTACAATTCTCAAAATGAAATGCAGTAAAAGTATTTTTATATGTCATAAAGTACCTTAACATAAATTGTGATATTGGTGGGACTTGGGTTTCTAGTGTCCAATAAGCAACCAAATATATTTGTTAGATGATTATTTAAGACAAGTGGTACAAAGTTGGGGTGCTAAGTCCAAGGCATCTAAGACAATCCTGCTTACAGTAGCGAGGTAGTCAAGATGGTTGCTTGCCTCTTTTAAGGTAGGTCTGACCTAGAATTGAAGGACCATCATTCACATTCCCTTTTTCTGTGTGGGTAAGCTTTGCCAATGAGAAATTTAAGCACTTGGGACAGGTATTAGTTATTCTAGATTAATTGAGTAATATTTTATAAACTAAGCCTTTGGATAATACTTTTGTGTCGATTTAGAAACATGTATCGAATACCTTTTATGGGCCTAACTATATAGTATCATAGAAGAAAGGTACAGTGACAATTGAAATTTACTGGATGGTAAGTTGAAAAAGGAGAAATGGCACTTGCACTATGTTGGCATGGTGGCAGATGTCAAGGTATAAGGCACAAGTATAGGAGACAGGGAGAAATCCGGGGACGTTCAGATGGCCTTGGACCTGAGTATGAAAGATGAGTGAGATTTCCTCATTTTGGAGGTGAGAGGAGCAGAGGAGAAAGAATCGAATTGGGGACGGAATTCCATGGCCAGATCACAGAGACGGCAGGAGTGATTTCCCTTGCCTGGAATCACTGATAAAACAACTGGCAGTGAAAGAAGGGGAGTATGGTTGTGACCTGAATAATTTCTTTTTCTAGTCCAGGGATTTTGAAAATTGCTTTGGAATATATTTTGCCTTTCTGCTCCTTATCAGTGGGGAGATATGTGCTATTAAGGAGTAATCAGCCATACATTTTTGGCTTTGAGGTCCTTACGTGCTGTACCTAAGCCATAAAGCCTTCAAGGAAACTTGTGGGCAGTTTTGTCCAGAAGTGATATCAGTTTATATGAAATGTCAGATTATATGCAGTAATTAAAATAAGTGGAGTCAAAAGAAATGATCATGCAAGAAAAGATTTTTTTTCTGTTATGAGGGGAAAAGAACAGGAGATACGTCAAAAGGATAGATCCCTTAATATACTGGGAACAATTTGTTAGCTCACTTCCTTCCCTTCAAGTGCCTTAATAAAATGAGAATGTAGTAGGGGACAAGCAGGAAATGTAAATGTGTCAGGTTAGCTGGCTGTAACAAGAAGAAGTTAATAAAAAGTGCCAGGAACCTTGGTGGGCATAGTCACCTAAAAGGTGCAGCCATAACTTGGATCCAGGTGATTATTGCTACTCAGAAATGCAGGATTAGTTGCCGGATGTGGGGGCATGGATGTAAAAATGTCTGCCATTATCCGGGCCTTCCCATAGCCACTCCCCTGTGTAGTGGGACTTTGTACCTTAGCCCATCAAGAGGTAAAATCTATTTCTCCACCCTTTAGAGTTTTAATCCAGCTTGGTCTTGTGAATTACCTTGGAAATAGTAATAGAATTCAGTGAAAGTGACAAGATGCCAGTTCTTACGTGTTTCCTCTTACTTGCTTGGAATTCTGCCTAACTGCCATATGAACCAGCCCAGGCTAATTACTGGAGGCTGAAAGACCACATGGACCAGAGCTGAGTCAGCTCAGTTGTCTAGTCTAGAGATGTGACAGTGCCCAGGCAAGATCAGCAAATCCACCTACCTAATCTAAAGATGACTGCTGATATTGAAGGAAGCCCAGCCAAGACTGCAAGAACCACCCAGCTGAGCCCAGCATAAATTGTCCCCCTGCAGAATTTTAAGCTAAATATTAATAAATTGTATAGTCCCAACAATATACTTCTGCAGACTGACTCCACCTCAGGCTACCCGTTTGTATCTACAATCTGTTCTTGCATATTCTCCTCACATATGTCTACAGATTTGGCTAGAATTTAGTTAGATGAACCGTTTGTCATCCTTCCTTTCTATTAGGACATTATCACTTGATATCTATTCTATAGTCACCCTTCTTATTCCCCCACTTTCATTGCAACTGTCCCTTTTCTTTGTTTCCTAACCCGAGACTTCTAGTTACTGAATCCCTAATGCTTATTTGAAGGCAGGACTTGTCTTCCAAGTACAGTCCTCGTCTGTCCATCTGCTCATCCCCCTCTGAGACTGAGCATCCAGGGGCCATAGATACCACCATCACATAAGTAACAGCTGGAATGCAAAGGTACATGGATGGGGAGGGTTATCAGTGTTAGAATACTTCTCTCCATAAGCCCCGGAATCTTTCTGCAGGATAAGATGGCACCAGCGAAACATCCGCCAGTTACACAATTGTTCCTGATAACACTTTAGATGAAACAGCTGTCGTCATTCCGACAGTTCGGTCGTTTTATGTCTTACCCTCTGCTCCCCTCTTCCGCTTGCTTCCTCCCTGGTATGAGTGGTATATACTTGTATCCCTCTTCCTAGTGCAGCACTGTGATCATTTTTAGGTATTCGGCTCAGTAAATCCTTTCTCCATAGGTTCTTTGTTTGGTTTGGTTATGTATGCATTACTCCAGCACCTGTGATAGAATGGCTTGTAAATAAAGGTGGTGCACGTGTGTGCGAGTGCACCGTAAGATGAAGTCTTACATGTCTCCTTATTAGCTTTCTGGACAGTGTTTCTGTGGAGAATTATATTTTATATTGCATCTGAGAATGAGCGTGCTTGTATTGCAATGCGCAGGACATTCTTTAAGTGACACCTCGTGTTGATTTGTAGAACAAACCATTCAAAATTTGAATTTTGTCTTAAAGGTACATTACCTTCATGTCGGATTATTATCTCTTCTTTGGCAGCTGGTTAAAATAAAATTCAGATCATAGTTGAAGAAATATGATGATTGGGTTAGCTGATTAGTTACATATTTAGACATGACAAAAGTAGAAATTATATGACAGCGATCCTGACTCTCATTAATGCAGGAGACACGTTCCCAGCATGCACTTGAAGGGATGTCATGATGGTGGATGACTTCTCACTCTGTAACTACTCTTGTTTTAATCTTTATTAACAAAGAGTTTGTTACACGTGTTCATGCTAAAATGATTGACTTTTTCACCATGCCCCACCCTAACGTACTCGAGCCTTTGTATTTGAGTTGTGGTCTTTAAAGAAAAAGGAGAGAAAAAAAAAAAAGAAAAAGTAGAAAGAAAAGGCTTTCATTTCAGTTCTGTGAGACTGAAGAAATAAGATTGCTTGCAGTGTATGAGATTTCCCCCAGTGCCCTCCTAAAACAATATCTCTGTTGTCTGTGTTTAACATGTTCATCCCGAGCTAAGAAGCTCCTCTTCTCTCAGGATAAAAGAAAACCACCACATTCCAGGGCTAGGTCAGAAAGGGGAGGCATAAACATCAGCCTCTCGCAAAGCTCAGGTGAACATTTGAAATGTGATTTTAAAGAGAGCAGCCTTCTTCTTTTAAGTTAGGTCTTAGAGGGAAAAAATGTAGTGCTCTGTGCACAGCTATGGTCGGACAGGGCCCCAGAAGCAGGTGAATATTGGAAGCCTGTGGGGGTCTGTAATTGTGCTAGAGCTAGGGCTGTGTGCTGCAGGGTGGGGGAGGTGGTGGCAGGTTGACTTAGGTATGGGCTGAACCCTCATATATTATTTTCCAAGCCTTTCCTATTAGTGGGCCAAGCCCTGTTTCCAACAGTTCTGAGGAAGTGGGAGAGTTATTTGGGCTGTGTGCTTTATTGCCTAGAGACCAAATGGGGCCACAGATGTCATAATTTCCCTATTATCACTTTGCTGAGCACTTCCTGGCCTCCCTTCATTATCCTGCTCCACATTAGCAATTATGAGTATCTCCTTTATAGGATCCAAATGCCGTCGACTCCCTTTGGCAATGCTGCTGCTCGTGGGGGCCCAGTGGGAGGACATACCGCACAGCCTCTGTGTTTAAGTGGTTGATGTGCAAGGCTCCGCTCACCTCTCTTCTCCCAGCTTGAGGGACCTTGCCTTCCCTGTAATGGGAAGACCGCTATCTCAGTCCCTATTTTTTTCCCAGGCAGGAAGGGAAAGGCGTAAACACTGGGAAGTGGGAAGCACAGATAAGGGCTGTGTGTCCTAATAGGACATGTTCCTACACGTCATGTGCAGCCATTCAGGGGGCACATGCAGCCCAGGACGGCTGCCCACGTACGTGTGCATGAGACGGCCAGCTGAGAAGGTCAGGCAATCAATTCTGCATCCATACTCTGGGGCTCTATTTTAAAGCTTTTGTCCTCTGAGAGTAATTCAACAGGGGCTTTGAAAGTTATTTTTTCATAAAGGAGGGTATACCTGGCCCATCATGCAGAAAATTCAAGACAAGGATTTCTGAGAGAATCCTTGATACTCATGCTACATATTCCTTTGTACTCATCATGTCGTATAGGTCTGGGCTTTTTGGAGACCAATGAGGAGGATCTTAATTCTCTTTCCCTTGTCATTGCTGGTAATGCAGGTTGTATGTATGTGTGTGAGACTTTTTCTGCCCTTAGCAACGCGATCCCATGAATTCAGGGCCTAGAACAGTGCCTGGATAACAGTCAACCTCACAATATAGAGCTGTTGACTAGAAGAGTGGATGAACCAGACTCTACTGCGTACCAGCTGAATAAGCCCCAACTCTTCCCTCGTGCCGAGCGTGAGTCCCCATAGCAGCTCCGTGTGGCTGTCCTGAAGAGTTAATGAGACTACGTATGGAGAAACCCTTCTGGGTGCCTACTTGTAGTAGTTCATCATTTAAAGCTTTTTTTGTTTTCCTTCCTTCTCTTCTTTCTTCCTGGGCTTGTTATTAGGTGCTAAGGGAATTCTAGGGGCAAATATTCCAAAATGTCTGTACAGATCCACTGTGGATTTATTGTTGTCTGGTGGGTCCTACCGGACAAACGTGGAAGCACAAGAGCTACACGTATGGCCCATTTGAAAGATTTCGCATTCTCCCACAAGCAAATGAGCAAGAGAAACACTATGAAGTCTGCCTAATGGTGTGTCGGAGGAGTGGGAGAAAGAGAAGGAACATTCAGCATTTACAAAGGTTCGAGAGTTTACCTGAAGAGTCTTAGATGCCTGTGCCTGCAGTAGTGCTGGTGATATTTTCTTTTTTAAATTACTGATTGGCTGCCCTGAGCACCCAGGTCTGGGGACATGTGGCCTGCGTCCTCTCTAGAATCCACGTTCTGCTAGAGAGGAACCAGCGAGCACAAGCAAGCACGCAAGTTTGAACCGAGCTGCATTTCTCACATGCTCTTTGGAGAAGGATACCGATGCATTTCGGCCTGTTTTCCGCTAGCATGTTTATAGAATATTTAGGGCGGGGAGGTATTTGTCTGCATGTGCTTCTGCTCAATTACAAGGAATAAAGAGGGAAAGGAGGGGGAAAACTTCATTCCAAGGAGAACCGGAAAGGGAAGCGTGTGCATCGAGGCTGTGAAAAATAAAAACAATCTAGCTTATACAAAAGGACCCAAGATGAGGGCTCGTAGAACAAGAGAGTGATGGCGGACATGTGCACAGCAGGAGAGAGGAGAAAGTCTTGGTGGCTGCACACAGCAGGGGGATCGTTGGCAGCCTTGTGGGGGAGAGGGAGCTGGTGTCAGTAACATAGAACCTCCTCTGCAGGGGGAGCGGGGTGAGTGTGAGACAGACAGCAGATGCGCACAGCAGGGAGCAGAGAGACATCACAAAGCAGGGAGAAGCACAGAAATGAGGGGAGGAAGAGACCTGTTTGGTTCTTCCCTGCTCCCCACTGCTGCTAGCCCCTTTTGTCTAGCACACAGGAGGGCTGTTCCAGAAAGTATCCAGCCATGTAATATGAAAAATAGAGGCGTGTATGGCTGGACGATTTTTCTGGACAGCCCTCGTGTTTTATAATGTCTTCTGAATGACTACATCTACTCCTTCCCCTCCAAATGCTTTGCCTGAAGATGAGGTTTTGTTCCACTACCGCTTACATATGTGCCATACTTCTGAATATACTGGTGCACACGTAAGACATACAGAAAGACCGGGAGGAAAGTAAAAGACAGAGACAGGTACTAAATGCAGGAGCACACCTGTTGGGCGCTCATTAACCAGCGCAGTGTGTCAGGAGGGACCTTGTCTATAAACATAATGACTGCAGATTTCTGAACTGTCATTTAGAGAGTTGGTCTGATTTTGATCTGGGGGGGAAGAGGGGGTAAGGGAGAAGGGCTAGAGGTGGACAGGAAGTGGGGACAGGAGGCTGTGGATGAGAGGGAAGGAGAAGGAGGGTGGGAAGTGCGGGAGGCCTTCTTCCAGAGGTAAGAAAATAAGGGGTACAGAGGGAGGAAAAGGATGGAGAAGGGGATGAGAGAATATAAAAATACGTGCTGTAGTTGGCTTAGAGAATTTAGACGATGATCCATCGTCAGAAAAATTTTACAGCTCTCCTGGTGGGTCTCAAATGGGAGAGAGTTTGCTCACCAGGAGATACTTGGCGGTGTCTGAGGACATCTGTGATTGTCCCAACTGAGTGTGTGTGTGTGGGGGGGTACTATGAGCATTTGGTAGAGGCCTGGGATGCTGTTACACATCTGACAATGCACAGGACTTCCCTCACAATGAAGAATCATTGGGCTCAGAATGTCAATAGTGCTGAGGGTGAGAAACCCTGAACCAGTACATGTGGACCCACATTCCCCCTTTCCAGTCAGTGAGGTGGGAAATCCCTTCCTTCTCTGTGGTGGGTGCCTTTTCTTGAGTGGACATAGAAAATGATCCCTTGAATAATACAAGGGCATTGTCACGAGTCTTCATTTATTCATTCTACTTCTATCATGAGTTTAAAGTGGAGGAAGATCCAGATGGGTGACATGGACGAACCTCTTGGGAAAGGGCTAAGTATGCTGATCTAATAGGCCTACAACCCCCTTATAACTGAGATTTTGTTGTTATGCCTCCTCTTAAGATGAGAGGATGGAGGCACTAAGGGTTTATGAGGTGCTCAAACCAGACAGCTAATCACAACCAGGATTCAACCTCAGGTCTTCTTCTGACTCAAAAAGCAAGATCCAGAGATGCAGGTGGAGGAGACGTCAACATTGATGAAAGAGTCTGGTAGGTAAATCATGTGGCATGAGACGAGAAGGGAGCCTGGGAAAGAATCTCCTAAATGTTAGTGTGGGTGATCCATGCAGAGGAAGATAGGCCTGAGCAGGGTGACTGAGAAGAAGTGGAGAGACAGGGTGGGGTCGGGGAGGGAAGGAGAGTGTGGTATCACAGAAACCCAGGAAGAGAGTTTCAAAAGGACAGGAGTGACCCAGAAGGTCTAATGTTGCAAGAAATAGAATTAAAACTGTCCAGGTGGACAGTGTCCCAAGGATTTGGCAAGAGGAGTAGGGAAGTGTTTGATGACCTTGAAGGGAATTACTGGAGTAGTCAGATTTCAGTGAGTTGAGAAGTGAATGGGAGGTGAAAAATGAGACAGAGTGAAGGCAGTTCAATGTTTAGTTGACAAGGAAATATAGGTTGTGTTTATTTGTTTGCTTGTTTTTAAGATAAGAGAGAACGACATAGATATAAGTACCATCAAAAAGGTCCCAGTAGAGAGGAGAAGTTAAGGATACAAGAAAGAGATTATCAACGGCTCAAGGTCCCTGAGTTCAGGAGAGGGTACGTCTAATCCCCGAAATTAACAGGAATTGAGAGTGAGATTTAAGACACAACAAATTGAAAGTTTGAGCTTAATGTTAAATATTAACATCAAACATTCATTTTTCATAAAGCCAAATAATTCATATACAGATAAATCTCACCTCTTTTAGAGAGAGCATTGCTCTATCCTTTTTTTCTTTCATAGCATTTACAACTTTTATTTACTTATCTTTGTTTCCTTTTTTTTTTAAATCTCTTTTTTAGTAGAATGTGGGATCCATGGGGCAGGGCTCATGTCAGAGAAATGGCTTGAATATTTAGGAAATATTGTTTCCCCTTGAAACAATCCTATTTGGAAGCTAGAGTGAAGCTAAGATAAATGTCACCTAAGAAAACTTTAAATTTATGTTGAAAAGTCAGAAAAAATAGGTAAGTCATTAAAAAAAAAGTGTCAGTATGCGGACATGGATTGCATTGAACAAGTAATAAACCTAAGGGCACATAAACAACAAAAACAATTACCCCTTGAGCATGCAAGCACTCTTGAAATAAGCATACAATACAGTTTCTTCTTGACCTTTGCTTCTCAGCTTGATAATTTTCAAATGAGAAAGTGAGACCATTAATACTAATTTTAAAATGGTAGAAGGTGCTCGAAGGGATTCTTTAAAGGGAACTTTGTGTGTTCTTTCTCCTGTCTCAATTCTCTCATCTGTCTCTCATTCCCTTGCTAGCTTACCCTCACTTGCAGAATGAATTTGACATTGCCTTGATGAAAAGTAAAGCACATACCACCTCTCGCCTTACTTGTTGGTGTGATTCAGACCCCTAAAACTCTCCCATCAGCTTGCCAGGCAGGTCAGGAGGCCTTCCAATCTTTTCCGTTTGAGAGGAACTTTCTGTTTTACAGATCAGACGCTGGTCCTTGAAACCAAATGAGATGAAAATGCTGCATCTCTTCCAAACTCACAAAGAGATGGGTGCCTTGGGACTGTGTGGGATGCATAGTGAAGGAGAGGGCATCAAGCATCCTGCAGATAGCAGGGCACAAGGTTTCGGTTTATAATTAGGTGACAGTGACATAGAGTGGAAAGCTCAAGGGCGTTTAAGGAAGAGGGAACTAGATTTAGATTCTGTTTTGTCACTTACTGGCTGGTAACCTTGGACTGTACCTTAACTTCTCTGGGCATTAGCTTCCTCACATGCAAAACAGAGGCAATTATGGATTCATAGACCTGTGAGGATTAAATAGATCATCCGTGAATATTACCTACACAGTGCCTCAACAAAAACTAGGGTTTTCCATGTTTGCAGTCAGTTTTGCACCTTAATTATTGTTCTCCCCAGTTCTGTTGTGAGGGAACAATACCATTAAGTGGCTGTTTTGTTTTAATTATGTGATATTGTTGCAAGGACCTGAGGTGAGAAAAATCAAAGGAGAATTCAAAGGTGGGAGCATGCGGTGAGTTCAGTTTGGGGCATGTTGATTGTGAAATGCCTCTGAGACTTTGAAGAGGGGAATTAGCAGTCCAACCTTCTGGACAGATATTCATTTGAAAGTCATTAATATGTAGGTGGTAGCAGTTGAACAGACTGAAAGTAACTCCTTGAACCCTGAAGACTACCTTTTTTAAAGGGGCCGATCTGAGAATGAGGCTCTCCAGGAGACTAAGAGAAGTGGTGCAAGAGAACCAAGACAGACTATAACCACAAGTACCAAAGAAAGAAAAGAATTTCCAATTGCTCCATCATCCCCACTGCTAGATGCAGCAGAGTAGTTCTGCAAGACAGTATAAATTCTCCCTTCAAGTTTTTAAAATATGGAACTCATCGACGAACTTGATGGAAGCAGTTCTGATGAAAGAGGAGGGGCAAAAGCCAGGACACCGGAAAGAATGGAAGGTGAGGAAGTGAAAATAATGAGTGTCAACTACGCCCTCAACAAAAAGGGTCCAACTAGAGAAGGAGGCATGGTCAAGGGTGAATTCTGTATTATGGAAGCCAGAAGCTTGAACACGTCTGTAGTCAGAAAAGATTGAAAAAAAAAAAAAAAGAGGAATTTGGAGAGAAAGTAAGAGGGGGTGGTGGGAGGGAGTTGGAGTAAGAGCAGGGAGAGGGGTGTGGCCACTCATCCTCCGGGACTGGAGAAATGTGTAAAGATGCGTGTGTGCAAGCAGAGGGATCAGAACTCACTCTTAATTGTCTTTACTTATCAAGGTGTGGTGAAGTTTTGGCATGGTTATTGAAGGGTTTTAAGATTTTGGAAGATTTTTAGGTTTTGAAGGGGTTTTCTTAGTTCCAGGTCCCTTGCTCATATTGCATTTGTTCTGCAGGTGCATGGAAGGCCCCCATAATGATTGGATCCTGTCCATGCTGAGACCCAGGCTTCTAAGCTATGGCTTCTGCACCCATTACAGTTTTTTGATTGTTTGTGTATGTGTGCATGTGTGTGTAGCCAACTGTAAGCATTTAGGGATGTAAACTCCATTGGTTTTTTAAGAATAGCATGCATTTAATAGAAACTTAGTGAGCCCCTCCTAGGCACTAAATCAATGACTGAAATCACATCATCTCAATGTTCATGGAGCTTTCAGTCTTATTTCATAAATATAAATTACAAAGGATGGTGCAACTAAAGCACAGGGCATGATGATAGAGGGCAATAAAAGTCCCAGGTAGGTCTGCAAAGTCAGGAAAGATTTCCTCCTTGAGGAAGAGATATTTGACTAGAGAACTGAAGAACTAGAATATTGCCAGATGTGGGGGGAGGTACTGTACAGTGGAGCTAAAGGGAGAGCACCCAAGGCAGAGGGAACAAGTTGAAGCATTGCCCAAAGGCAGCATAGGGTAGGATGCTTTTCTTCAAAGAAGGGAAGTCATTTGTATAACAGATGGGTAGAGAAAAGGGCATAAAACTGACAGAGAGGGAAACACAGGTCAGACCATGCTGAACCTAATGAGGACATATGGACCCTTGTAGACCCTGTAGTGGGTACAGTAGGAGGCCATTCAAGAGTTTTTAAGCTGTATGTGGGGCTACGGAAAAGTGTAACATAATTATATTTGCTATTTAAGAAATGTTCTTCTTGTAGCTTTGTGGAGAACCATTGAGGGGAACCAAGAGTTTCAAGGAAACACAGGGCAACCTACAAGGGACACTGTAATTGTCCCAGCAAGAGAGGATGGAAGTTTGGATGAGTGTGGTGACAGGAGCTACGGAGAATAGAGGACAGAATTCAGATTTATTTTTGGAGGTAGAATCAACCAGGCTTGGACATGGGCGTAAGAGAGAAGGTGTTATCGGGAATGACTCTCAGGGTTATGGCTCCACCTGAGTTCAATTTGATGTACCATCACCATATAGTAGTGTGAAGTTATATTTATCTTATAAATCTATTGTTTAAGAAGCTATTTCTTGAATTCAATTGTAATTTCAACCTGAATTATGTCAATAAAAAAACATGGATCTCTATTTCTTCCAGTATGTCCTTTCTCAAGCTTTAGGAAAGTACCCATTTTAACTGTATAAGGATGATTAAGACAAACTTTGAGTTGTGTTATTCAGGTTCTCTGTGATCTTAAATTGTTTCACAGTTGTGTGATGTGAGGCACGTTATTTAGTCAACCCAGCCTTGGTTTCTTTACTTGTAAACATAGACATTCCTGGATAGATACTTCAGGGTATTATGGAGGATGAATTGATATAATACGATAAAGTTGCATTTTAGGAGATTAAATTCCAAAGTCAGTACTTAGAGTCAGCTGTGAAGCATTCTTGCATCTAGTGAAGCATATAGACTCAACGTTCTGGTTACAGGAAAGTTGGGGACAACAAAACAAATTAATTAGTTAGGAAACATTCAGACAAATTTAGAATGTGGGATATTCCATTAGATATCAAGCCTGGTCTCTTAAACAGTCAAAATCACAAGAGGGGAAATGAGTAAAGGAACATATCAATTAAATGCAGTTTATGAAACTTGATTAGATCTTGACTTGAAAAAAAAAAACCTAGCTCTAAAAGTTATGCTAGGAACAGTTGAGAAAATTTAAATATGGATCGTGTGAGTCATATTAGGAAATTACTATTAACATTTTTTTAGACACAATAATGGTATCACAGTTACTTAGGAGTGCACCCTTATCTTAGGAGCTGCATTTTGAAGTGTTAAGGGTGAAATGACATGTCTGTAACTTTCCAACAGTTATATAAAAATAAGAATGTCAAGATGGGTAGAGATGGAGAGGTGAAACAAATACAGCAAAATGTGAACACTTGATGTGGATACTGGATAAATGGGTTTTCATTGTCCTATTCTTTGAGGGTTTTTTTTTATATATAATTGAAAATTTCATGTTGAAAAGTCAGCACAAAAGACAAAAATTGAGTATCATTAGCATTGCCAGATGAGGAAGTTCGTTTCTACTTAGGTGCCATGTTGTCCGAAAACATATGTACCTTTAAACACTAAACTCATACACCACCTAGGAAGATGCAGGCACTATCGGAGGCCCTTGGGGACCTGAGAACCAAGCTCTAGTAGATCTGGGCGTCCAACATCACAGTCCCATTTGGAGGCTGATGCTCATGGACTGGAATGGAGGACTGGAGTACTTGTACTATGCAAACTGCTAGTTTCTCCCTTTGTAATTTGTTTTGCCTCACTGGTATAGTTGACTTTACTGTGAATTCAGTACATGCATGATGCAACTACAATGTGATTTATTTCTGGAAACTGCTCACCGCAGTGTATATGAAGGCTGTCTGGAAAGTATCCAGCCATGTAATATAAAAAAATAGAGGCATTGGTGGTTGGATTTTTCCCAGGTGGCCCTCATATATAATATGATAAGCACTATTTTAATAATGTGGCTCCTTATCATTTCAGACCAAAGAGTCTCTGTCTTTGTATTGTGTTCCTTCTAACCTGTCTGCCCCCTGCCTTTAGCATCTCCTTCCCACTCTTTGTCTTCTTCTCTTTAGCAACCAAATACTGTAATTTTGGAGAAGGGTGGAATCTTACCCATATGACTGGTTTCTAGGACAAGGCGTTATGAGCTAACACTGTGAGCTCACTGAGGCAAGGGTGAATACAGGTTGAGGTTGGGGGTAGAAGTTTTGAGTAGCTTTTTTTGAAAAAAAAATCAAAATTACATGCAAAAATATATATGAAAGTGAATATTTATTTATAATGCGGTAAAACATCACAACAAGTCAGAGTTTAAAAAAATTCTGCCAAAGTTCATAGACATCATCAGATCTAAAATATATATATCACTGAATTAACTAAAATCTGACCTCATGACACACACCCATCATACATTTCCATACACACTTTTTGGCTAAATTCTTTAGCTTTTAATCTGACAATAATTTTGCAAAATTATTTTCTGTGGAGAAAACAAAAAGACATTCCCATTTTACCTCTGGCACTTGTTGAAAGCTTTGAAAAGTTTCTCTCATCTTAAAAGATTTTTATTAGTGATGTCAGATACATTATTGAAATTATTGTTGAATTGGTGAAACCTTCTATTAAGTTTCTTCAAAGATGAGCTGGAAGACTTCGGGTCATTTCAGGTTTTTCATGTGCAACAACTAATAATAAATTCTCTTAGTTTTGACAACATTCATTAACCACTTTTTCATCAATGTCATGGTGAGTGCTTTGTCAGCCTTGAAATTTTGTGTCACTGTCTGGGTAGGTGAGTACATGGGCAATTGGAGTTTTTCTGCAAACCATTCTAGTATTAGGACAGCTAGCAATACGTGAAGTTTACACATGAAGGGCAACAAACCATACCAATGTATTCTACTAAAGCAAACTACATATATGCTCACTCAACTTCTCCTTTGCTGCCAATTGTCCCTAACCATGCTGAC
This sequence comes from Lyroderma lyra, assembly GCA_004026885.1. NCBI lineage: Eukaryota > Metazoa > Chordata > Mammalia > Chiroptera > Megadermatidae > Lyroderma > Lyroderma lyra. Next base: position 85,124 of record PVJL010003626.1, read on the forward strand.
ACCACCAGTCACAGGGAGAAGTGTGATAGGAAAGGTTGGGGGGAAAGAGACAGCAGTGGTAGGACTATGGCCAATTTTACTTTTCCAATTTTACTAAACTGGACGATCATATCAACACATGGCTAAACTTCTCCCACGGGTCTGTGCCAATGAAGGTCCTAAAATTTAACTCATTAGCTTTCTGATAAATCCTACTGTGCTTGAGATAAGCTTTTCTTTATTTCACATAACTTACAGCATCTAGTTGAGCGTCATTAACTAGCTTACAATGGGCTCCTAATAGTTGTTAAATTTGAGTTGATTTGGGGAGAATATTTTACGTGGTGCTGAGCTTGTTATTTAAGAGCCTCAAATAAAATAGGCCATGAGGAAAATACTTCTCAAATAATATTATTCAAACTTCTGCCAATATAACTTATGTATCTCCAAAGAATCTTCTGGTGCTGTGGTTTTCAAGCCTGGCTGCACACTAGAATCTCCCGGGATACTTTTAGAAAAATACCAACAGTTGTGACATGGGCAATGGCATTTTTTTATAAAGCTTTCCAGGTGATTCTAATATTCAGCCAGAAATTGATATCCACTGTTCTAATGGTTGAAATTTCTTTTTTAAAAAAATATTTTTTTTGGTTACTTAATGTCAAAATATTAGTCTAGTTCTCCCAAGGGTCTTTTGAATGAAATATAAAGATATAGTGTTCAGAAAATGTGTTACACATGCATAGCACAGTTGGCATTATGTAAGATAGATCTTGGTTAGGAAGGAACTATGGTGGTTAAAAAAAACAAACAACTCCTGTTTATGTAGAATGCAGCACCACTTGTCCTGACAGGACAGGACAGGAACCGGACGATGTGAACAGCTCCTAATTAAAAATAAAATTAATTCTCTACCAAGCCTCCTTCGCTGCACTTGAAGACAAATGGAATTCTTTCCATATAATACAAGGGACCTTGACGGGGTCAGCTACAAGAGTATTTGAGACAGAGAAGCATCCAGCATGATAAATCTATTCCAGTTCAGCAGATCTGCGTTCTCACCGTGGCTCAGCTAACCTGTGGACTTGGGCTACTCATCGCCAGTCAGAGTGGATTGTGCAGTACGCACGATTAGTGTCTGCTTCTGCAGTCTGTTGACACTGAATAGATTGCTCTTATTCCTCCTCAAATAGCTAGTTTAAAGAATAAATATAATTTTTATGATGATGAAAAAATTAGAATTAAGAATTTTTTCATAAGTGAGATATTTAATGCTTTCCACAGTTGTTTGATGCTGCCTGGATATAGGCTTCGTTTCCCTCTTTTCTTAGAGCTGTTGTTTTTTTAAAAAAATTGAGAAAATTCTACATGCCTACCTATTGCCATTATTTCACTCAAATCCGTATTCGTCAATAAGAGCATTTTTATATGTACATTTAAAACTCTATATAATATGTGCATGATCCCCTCTACTCCTGCAAAGTCATCTTAGTCTAATAAAGAACGTGACCTCAGACATGAAACTGGCTGGTGATGGCCTGATTTCACAGGCTTACTGCTGAGTGGCTTAGTGGCAGAAGGGTTTGGAAGTGTTTTCCAGCCCAAGAAGGATTTATAACATGGTGGAAGGAAACAACAACATAAAGAATGTCAAACTGAAATAAATTTTCCAGTAAAAAAGAGCAAGCATTTGAATCTGCTGAATGCCAGAGCCAAAACATTTCTTTCTGTTTTGAATTCTCAGAAGTTGTTGGGCAGGGAGGTCTTAAAGCTGTAATGAGAGCATCTCCTGTCAGATACATGTTTCTTGGGGCAGGAGAAATAAGGCTGTAGGGGACATCTTAGCCGATCAAGAGGGAAAGGCTTCTCAATCAAGGGGGAACAGAGAGGTCAGAAGTACAATTTAATGCGTCCACGGCAATTTTCTATGAATCCAGCAAGAGAAAGTGGGTGCAAGCAAGGGGATTTTTAGTTAGTTGCAAGAAAGGATTTCTGAGTCATTGCTAAACCACCTGGAACTTCCTCTTCGTTGAGTTGGGCTCTCAAATTCTCCACCGTGGCCCAGAGAAATCTTCCTAAAACCTAGAAACCGATCATGTTAGACCTCCTCTCACAATACTACACTGGCTTCCCCTGACTTTCCAAATCAAGTACGTGGAATGCAAGATTATTTTTGAACATAAGCCCTTCCTCACCAGGTTTATTTTTTTTCCACTCTTTACCCAACCCCTTAAACTAGTTGCAGTGTACACACACGTGTGTACACACAGGTTTGCATGCACACACGTGGCATATTCTATTTGCTTTGCCTTGTCTGCTTGACAAACCCATCTGTCTCCATGACACTCTTGCTTGGGTGTTGTTTCTCCATGAAGTTTATGAACCGCAATTATTAATCACACTCATAGTAGGAAGTCTTCTGAAGTTCTAAAATTTCATAAATTCCCCTGTGTGTTTACAACTCTGTTCAACCACCACAGAGTGTAAGCTCCTTAGGGACGGGGGCCATTTTCCTTTTGGGGGGCCTCTGGTACATGCTATGGACCAGCACAAAAAGGTACGCAATAATTACTCACTTGCACAGAAAGGGCTGAAGGGTAGTATTGCCGTTCTCCCTCACTAGCTCTCCTCTCTCACACTGAGTGAGCCCCCCAGGATCACAGATGAACAAGTATGAGGGAGGACCCCCCAAAACTGGAATTTATTAATTAAAAGTTATGTATTTATTCTTACATGTTTAAACTTCAGTCACCTTCAAAGTACTCTCTGTTGGATGCAACACACCTATTGAAATGCTTTTTCCTGCTGCTCAAAACAGTTTTTGAACTCATCGATTTTGATGCCTTTTAGTGCTTCTGCCATTTTTTGTTTCACCTCTTCCACATCAGCAAAAAGTTTCCCTTTGGGAACTTTCTTATCTGGGGAAATACAGAAGTGTTGCTCTGGGCTAGATCTCATGAATAGGGAGGGTGGGGTATGGGGGTCATGCCATTTTTGGTCAAACGCTGCTGAACACAGATGCGTTGTCATGCCACATGTGGGCAGATGCGTTGTCATGCCACATGTTCTTCATGTAAATCATCCACCATGAAGTGGGCAAATGAGTTACGAGTCTCCAAATAAAATTCCCCGAAGCCAAAAGCTGCCTCTTACAGTGATGCCAGCTTCCTCGAACACCCACCGAGTGGGGGAAGCCTGTACTACAAGGGCCCCACCCTCCAGAAGGTAACTCCAGCTTTTTTTGGGTCCCCTCTGATATTTCTTACACAAGTCTATTAACTTATTCATAATTTCACTCATATACAAACATGGCCATAGCAGTTTTTATTTAAGTCCTACTGGGTATATTTATCATTGCTTTTGTGAAATTATTTCTCATAAAGCTTCTCTAGAAAGATTATTTTAGACTATGGTGGATTACAGAAAGTTACAAGTTCTTCGCCACTCCTCCCATTGAGACGGGGAGTCTAATTCTTCTCCCCTTGGACCTGGCCTTACTGTAGTGGCATTTTTGGCCAACAGAATATAGAAGTTATATTCTGGGGTTGCTGAGGCTCAATCATACCTTGAAGCTGCCTCCTAAATCCTTTAGGTAGGATCCCTGAGCTGTTGTGTGAGAAGTCCATCTACCCTAAAACTACTATGCTGTAGGGCCCACAGGTAGGTCTTCTGACTGACAGATCCAGCTGAACCCCACACTTCCAGCCATCCCTGCCATGGGGCTAACATGTGAATGAATCCTTCTTGGACCCTCCAGACCACTTTATCTGCCAGCTGAATGACTGCTACCTAGTGACTTCTGTTGATACTACGTAGAACAGAAGAATCACCCAGCTGAGCCCTGTCTAAATTCCCAGCCTATAAATTTGTACAATCATAATAATAAGCTGATTGTTATTTTATGCCAGTGAGTTTGGGATGGTTTGTTACACAACAACAGGCAACTTGAACATAGCCTGGCTTCCCCCCACCTCTGCTTGATTGCTCAGGACCCTTAACAGCTGTGTCTAATATAGAAAAATTCCTACTCTGATTTCTTAAATTATTGGATAAATTTATACTCACAGATCCCTTTTCTTTATTTCTAGTGAGGCATATTTTCTGTTCCTTCCTTAGATAATGAACTCTCCATCTGACTTACTTTCATATTCTTTAAAATTTCACATCTTTTCTAGCCATATCTCTCTGTTCATTTTTTTTCTACCCACCACACTCCCATCCCTGTTATGTCATTGTTACAGACATAACCGATCCCTGAATTTTCTTACCTTTCTTCTCACGACAGCTCTGTCATTATGCAGCAACTAAAGTTGTAGTAAGTATTTGAATGGGTAATTTTTAAAAATGTTGGAGATGCTATGTCCCTGGAAGACTTTAAAATTGGATAAGCAACAGGTACTCTATTTAAGGGATGGTTTAAATATTCCTCATCCTGGAATCAGAGAGATTAGACAAGCTCTAGCGATCCCTTTCTGCCAGGAGATAATGCATAGAACCAGTCCCAGCCCCGAAACATGGAGTGTCCATTTCTTGATATTGTAATTCATTACAATTAAATAACTGCTTGAAGCATGTTTTTTATATATGTTTGAAGAATTTTATTTTGGGGGAACGTGTTTTATTTTTTGAAAAGAACTATAGATATGAGTTTCTTCCCATTACAATTGATATTTATCATTGTATTGATTTCCTTTAGTATTTTGTATAGTCCGTTATAATTTTTTTTCTTGTGAACATTTTTAAACTTCATCTGCAATTTTCTACTTCTGGTGTATTTAATTGCTGCTCAAATGTGTTTTTATCTAGTGTGCACACACGCGTGTGTGTGTATTTGCATGTGTGCATGAGAAAAAGAGATGGGGAGCGGAGACAGAGATCTACTTTATAGGCCTGATTTGGTGATCATCTGTGCCCTTCAGATACAACAGCTTTACTTCCCCTATGATGACAAGACGGTCCTCTTCGAATGTGGGGAAGATGTAAAATGCTGCTTGTCTTTTCTCTGAAGTTCTTCTCCTCAAAAGAAGCAGCACTGCCAAGAATAACAGTTCAGTAGCTTGTTATTTTGATATTTAAAATGTGTCTTGTTACCCCAGGAAACAATTTTTGGCCAAAACGATCAAGATTTTGGGTTCTCCACCCAAAACAGTGGAAGTAAAGCGTTCTGACCATGTGACATGTTGAACAGCCAGAGGAGAGCTGTCGGTGCATCCACACCCCAAGGCAGCGAAATTAGAACTAGGGCTCAGGATGGGGGTGGGGCGGCATGCCGTAGACAGCCTCACGTTGGCATCACCTGCTCATTTTTGCCAATATGGCCAAATTTAATCGCTGTAACCAAGAGACTTGATAGCTCTAAAGGTCTTACTTTCAAGTGTAATTTAAGGTGGGGTTGAATCTGGTTGGAACAGACTCAGAGAAAGTCCTCACTCGATCAGCATTATTTGGAAGGAAAGGCAATGCCACATAGAGTCTAAGAAACAGTCACATAAGGAGAACAACCACCCTATGCCCTGCAGAGCTCAGGACAGCAGAGAAGCCCCCAGACTCATGACCATGGAATACATATGCCCGCAGGAACAGGAGCCCCGAGACTCATAACCATGGAATACATATGCCCGCAGGAGCAGGAGCCCCCAGACTCATGACCATGGAATACATATGCCCGCAGGAGCAGGAGCCCCCAGACTCATGACCATGGAATACATATGCCCGCAGGAGCAGGAGCCCCCAGACTCATGACCATGGAATACATATGCCTGCAGGAGCAGGAGCCCCCAGACTCATGACCATGGAATACATATGCCCGCAGGAGCAGGAGCCCCCAGACTCATGACCATGGAATACATATGCCCGCAGGAACCCCCAGACTCATGACCACGGAATACATATGCCCGCAGGAGCAGGAGCCCCCAGACTCATGACCATGGAATACATATGCCCGCAGGAGCCCCCAGACTCATGACCATGGAATACATATGCCCACAGGAGCAGGAGCAGGAGCCCCCCAGACTCATGACCATGGAATACATATGCCTGCAGGAGCAGAAGCCAAGTTAGAACAAAACCCTGAGGGACTGTTTCTACTCCTTTCTAGGTATGGGGAATGTCGCCGTGACCAAAGCAATAAGAAAGCCTAGCCTTGGGGGTTCCCTGGTGGTGTAGTGGCTAGGCTTCAGCACTGTCAATGCTGCAGCCTGGGTTCGATTCCCAGCCAGGGAGCTACGTGTGTGTGTGTGTGTGTGTGTGTGCATGTGTGTGTGTGCGTGTGTGTATAAAGCCTGGCCTTCATACAGCTTACATTGCAGCTGGGGAGATAGCCAATAAATAAATATGTATATATTTTTTTTGTCATTGCACAGTGACCTATCAAGTGGAAATCAGTGCTCTGGAGAAAAATAAAATAGGGATAGGGAGTAGGTGGCACTGAGGTGAATAAGGACTTTCAATTTTAAGTAGGGTGGTTAGGATTGGTATCTGTGATAAGGTGACATCTGAGTGAAGACCTGAAGGAGAAAAGAAGGGTGAGTCACATCAAAATCTGGGCCAATAGCAGGTATGCATTTAACGGGTGTATGGCTCTGCTCAATGTGAACCCTTCTGGGATCAGTAGTCCCAGAATTATCTGCAGAGGAGCAGTATGTTTTGGGGATGGAGCGAAGCTCATGCATGCAGGGACACCATGTCCTGACAGTGATGATCTCTTTCTTCCAGGCACAAACTCACAACCCTGGTTAGCAGTGGAGCCTTGTAAGTTAGGAGAGTAAACCCCCAGGGAATGTTTGAGTGACGTGCTTGGTTGGTGAATTTGGGCATAAGGAACTGGGCATGCGTAGCTCTGCCATTTCCTCTTTGTTTTATCTTAGAATCTGGTACATGAGTTTGTATTCTGAATTGCTCCTGATCATGTAATAAGCCTTCCAACTCACAGAGGAGGGCTGTGGTCACGTTGAGAACCCTGTGTCTGGGTGAGAAATCTCCCTATGTCTGGTATTTGTCACTAAGAAGTCCACTTGCCTGCATACAAGACACAGTCTCCTCCAGCAGCCTTATCAGAGAAAAAGATGATAATTTGATCTTCTTTGACTAGCCCTTTGTCTTCTCAACTGGGTCAGAAATGGGTGAGGAAGAAGAGTGTTATGTATTGGGTATCCTCAAACCCCAAGGTTGTGTGTGTGTGTGTGTGTGTGTGTGTGTGTGTGTGTGTATTATTTATGTAATAAGTAGTCAGTGAATGAGTGCGTAAATGGATGATAGTTGAGTTTGTGCTTTTCTAATGGACCTTGAGATATTTTGGAACTTTAGCTTCCTTAGAAAAAAAGTAATATAATTTATATAAAGCTCAGATGGATAGCTACATTAAGAACTAGAGACCAACAAGAGAGATGGTTGGATATAATCAGGTCCATTTTAATGTGTAAAACTTTATATTCACCAATACACTCAGCCTGTGGCATTTAAGTTTGAAAGGGTGGCTCCTTCAATTGAATTTGCTGTCAGTATGTTTTTGCATACCTGCCCAGATTCCCCAGTGGGAAAATCACACCCTTGGTCTTCGATGTCTTTGAAAGCTTCACTCCCTCTGTCAGGCCTGTGTTCTTGGAAGTCCCTGAACAAATAAAATGAATATGGTCACTGTCACTATTCCTTTCTGACACTGTCACCTAGAATTTGGTCTGTCCTGGCACTGAAAATGAGGCTTTGCTTTGTCCTTGGGAAGAAGAAAAGAGTGAAGGAGCTGGATGTTATGAAAAGTCTCGGATGTTATAATAAAGGGAGCATTTTCTAAGCTAGATAATGACAGACACGTTGGTGAATCTGCAGGTTTTCCAGAGATGGCAGACAGGTCTGAACATCTGGAGACAGGCGCCGCCGAAGAGTCGAGGTACCATATTGACATGTCACCTAACACCATCTCTGTGCTTTACTGGCTTTGGGTCATTTCATAACCATGTTTTTAAAAAGCGTTTAGCTTTCTACATAGTTGCTGATGAGCCTAAGGGCATAGACAATAATGAAAGAGTTGAAACAGGAATCGTGAGAAAAACAGTTTGCTTTTCTTTTGTATTTGCTGAACATTAGAATTATGTTTCTGTTTTTTAAGTAGAAATTGCGGTGTAAAGAGATACCATAATCCACATTTGGGTTCATTTGGGTGGCTGAATTCGGGTGTAATGGGATTTGCTTATATTCTACTGGCTGATAAATGTGACACCATAAACCAGCCTGGAGCTTTCTTGTATAAACAAAAGACCAGAGAAATTAGCATTAGGACAAACTGCATTTATAAAACGCTATTAGCTTTTGAGGTAGATTTAAATTGTTTTCTCTAGATTGTAAAACTCTTCTGCTTCTGTCTCTTTTCTGCTCCTTTATCTGCTGAATTTGATGCTATAAACACAAAAGTGCTCAATAAATATAACTCAACGACGACACACTTGGATATAAAAGCAAAACAGTACTCAACATTGCTGAAGTTAGTTGGTTAGAGTCAGACTTTTCTTTTAAAGGCCAAGCTGGTATGATTTGGTAGCACCCTCAACCCACTTCGAATGATGACAGAAGGTAGCCAGAACCGTCTCTGTAAGGCCCCTGGGTGTCTAAAACAAAGATGGATTAGGAGGAAAGGTCCAAGAGACTCAGCCAAGAGCTTTGTCATTCTAAGATGGAGGGTGGCATAATTCTTAAAATTCTCCATAAGGAATCCTATCCATTGATACGCTTTCCTACACTTCTCAGAAAGGGCACAAGTAGAACTGTATTAGCTTGCTGTATGAAATGATACATTACCTTGTCACATAGGGCATATTATACCTGACTTGGTAGGCTTTAGTACTGTCCCTTCTCTGAGAGTTCTTCTTAAATGCTTTATGAATGACTGGCGACCTCTGAGACTATTCACAGCCTTTCTCATATAGAGTTGGTAATCCATAAAAACTACCATCCCTTTAAAAAATGACCAATTTTAAACAGATTTGTGAGAAAGGGGACCTTTACTTTTAAACTGTGAAATCATATTAATGTGAGTAGGGAGAGAGTTGGAAGAGGATTCATCCTGAAATATTGTTCTCTCAATTTTTTTTGAAGACTAAAACCAGGAATAATTACTCGCATACATAATCCATTCTTTAGGGATACTCTATTTTATGAGGAATTTGACTTAAACTAAGGAAGAAACCAGGTAGAATTTTTTAAGGTTGTGCTTGGAGATTGCTTGACTGTTTCTTCAAAAGATATGAGGGTGGTTTGTGGGCAGCTGTGGTTGGATTTTTCACAAGTATAAAAATAGTTGAAGCAGCAAATGATTTGTGAGCCTGTGTGGTGGGTGGGGGTGGGGAGGCATATATTGTTCTCTCTAGCAATCTGCAAATCCACTGCCAGTACAACACCACTTCTCTGTATGTAGGATGACTGTACTATCTTTTTTTTTTAATATACAGTAGAATCTGGTCTTTTTAAATGGCTTACTTTTACCTCCAATCAGAGTGTTTCTTGCAATTCCTCTATCCTTAGATAAACTTTGTAGACCAACGGAATGAGAGTAAAGTGAGAAGATGCTTCAATTGCCAATTGTTCACTAGCTTCCTTTTTCTGTTTTAAGTGTCACTTCTTAAATTCTGTCCACGTTATCTAGTGACCTCTTAACATTTAGAGACCAGGCCTGGGTCTGTGACATGCTTTAGCTGCACTCATTACTTTTTCACAGTAATGCTTTCACCTTCAAACACCATCATATTCATGCAGATTTATGCTAATGATTATTTACTATGCAAATACTTTAATTTAGTATTTATAATGGAGGAAGCACTGATTAGCAGACCAGAAATTTAAAGGTGGTTCAGTTCTTAATTGTGAGACCTCATATATTTTACTTAATCTCTTTGGGACATAGTTTTGCTTTTGTAGAATGGAGAGCTTAATAACTGTCTTACAGAGCTGTGGTGAAAATTCAGTAGATGAAACTTTTATAGACTTTGAAGTACCATTCAGGTGTGAAGAATGTAGCAGAGACTGTTATCTGTACACCCAACTCCATCCTCCTCTTTTATTTATTTTTTTTGGGGGGGTGGGTAGTTCCCTGGCTAGGAATCGAACCCAGGCCTCAGCATTGACAGTGCCGACGCCTAGCCACTACACACCAGGGAACCCCCCTCCTCTTTTTCTGAGTGATGGAATTCTCTGAATCCAGCGGGGATTGTACCTGCCAGCCTCCCTTGTAGCTATGTGTGGCCGTGTGTTTGAGGAATGAAAGAGGGAGAGATGTGTGGCATCTTTACTTTACTTACCTTTCAGGTAAATGAATATCTCTGGCTTTGCACTTCAACTTGTCCCCTGGCTGGAAGTCTTATTAGCAGAGTGACCTTGGAGACCAGATATCATTATACCAGTTCCCTTAATCCAAGAAGGAAGAAGAGCTGTCAGATGATCTAAAACATTTGCCCTGGACCATTGTGTGAGAGGGAAATGACATTTTTTTTTTAGCCTTTGTACTTTGGGGTCTATTTGTAACAGCAGTTTAGCCTACTATAATTAATATCAGCATTATTTTGGAGTCCATTTTGATAGAGAGTCATAGAGTAATAGAGTTGGAAGGAGCCATAGAAGTCATCTTGCATATTAAAATAACGCTTGGAGAGGAAACAATTTTTACTTGGTCACAAAACAAATCAGTCACCGTTCTGGAATAACATCCGGTTTTTATTACACAACTTTGCCTCTTTGTAGAGTAATTAACATGTGGAATTGAATAATAACCTGAGAGATGGTACATGCAGAACACATAAATTGGTTCAGAAAATGCCTTCTTTAGAAATGGCAACCTATGGAATTGGCATTTTACCTCACCTTTTACACTGAGATCAGGGGGGATAGCCAGGTCATTGCAGAGCACGAACTCTGGCAGTTACTTTTCAGTAGTCCTCAAACTGGCTGGTCCATGTGTCAACAAAAGGACTGCAACCCCTTTTGGTTCTGGGTGAGAACGGCCTTAGGGAAAAAGGGCAAACCCAGCAGTGGTACTGGGTCTGTTTTAGCCACAGCTGCTGAGAACTTCTTTGCTCAAAAAGATTGATCTAAAATGACTTTTGGAAACATAACCCAATGAGAGAGAGAGATGAGATTATGTTTTTAGCATTTGAACCAGAACACGCTCAACACTCTGCTTTAAAAGGTCTTATGGGACCGAAAAAGCCCAGGGAAACAGAAGTTGCTGTTCTCATTAAAGGAGAGAGGTATTTTTATTCATTGTTTTTATTCACATCAGTTAATTTAACATGCCTTGAAGGGACCTCTTCCAGGGTAGCAGTATTAAAGTAGCAGCTTCCTCACTGATTATAAACAAACATTAGTCAAGTTGACTTATAAAAGTTGCTGCATGGTTAAAAAGAAAAAGAATTACCTTCTACCTGACAGATGGAATGAGTCCCAAAGGTCTCTTTGGGCCTCATGACAATATGTCATGTAAGAAACTTAGAATGAGACCTAAACTCTTTAACCATGACTTGTAAATCTCTCCATGATCTGGTCCATGTCTACCTCCCGCCCTCATCTCCAGACCCTCCAACCTTGGCTCACTACTGAGAAGCCCCACTTGACCTTGCTGTTCTACAGCCCCAGCCTCTTTCCTGTGCCGCAAGGTTCTGCACAAGCTGTTAATGTGACTAATTAACTCTATTCTTGAGTCTCCACTTAAAAATCACTTCTTAGAGATGCCTTTCTGACCACCCTCCAAAAGGAGGATCATGCCACTCCATTTTTTTTCTTCAGTTTAGTTTATTTCCTTCAAAACGTTTATAGAAATTGCCATTTATTTCATTCATGTGTCTGTTTGTATATATATTTACTTATTTATTTTTTTGCTGGGCGTTAATCTCCCCCACTGGACAGTGAGTTAACTGGCTAATAATGCATTTTAAACACAAAAGGGGCAAAGTTTAGTCCAGGGAGAGTCTGAAAACTCCATGCTGAAGCCAAGCTAGAGCTCAGGTAGGGAGAAACCGCAACCAAGAGCCTAGGGATGGAGAGTGGAATTAGTGACCTGCTGGGGTTTCCTTGGGAATGGCAGGCAGGCTGCGATAGGTTCCCAGAGGAAATCGATCTCATATGAGAAGTTGAAGAAAACCAAGAAGGTCAAAGACTCAGGGAGGAGCCAGTAGAGCAGAAGCTAAGGCAGGGAGAGAGGCAACGTCTCAGATGGACTGATTTCCACATCCAGCTCTTCAACAGAGTGTGTCAGCTGGATAGCCAGCCCAAGACCATTCTCAGTATTTCTAAGGACCTGGATCTTGGGGGCGTGGTCCCATGGGACAGTGCTATTTGTCCTAGGGTCAGACAATGGGAGGGCTAATTCTTTCTTCTGCCTGGTATTACCCCTGGACAGTTCTTAATTCTATGTGTACCTCTGAGCAATAGGACATTTTCCTACAGCTCTGATAGCTGACTTCTCTGATGGCGGTTTGGCACTTTTGGTCTAAAAGCAGCATGTAAATATTGAGCTGCCCTTTTAACTCCCCCCCAATTTTTTTTAAATTCATTTTTATTGTTAGACTTATTGGGGTGACATGTGTTAGCAAGAATTACATAGGTTTCAGGCATACAATTCTACAGTGCATTGTCAACTTGATGTATAATAAGTTCACCACCTAGTGTGACTTCTCTTTCCATCACCTTATATTTAGCTTCCCCCCCTCCTCTCCCACCCCCTCCCCCAAATTTTGACCAACCTATGCTCCATACATCAAAACCCTCTTGAAGGTCTTCTTTTAGTGAAAATGCCCGTGTGGCTTCTTGGAGATGAACCCCAGAATCCTCCTGGTTTGTGGACTGCCCTGTCGTGCAAATGATACTCTTTCGACTTTGCCTTTCTGTTGTGCCAGTAACAGCAGATAGGCCTTCTGGAATGTTATGTGTCCTGGGAGCACTGTTGTGAGAATCATAGGGGAATTTACTTGGTTCCAACTCTATTTCAGACTTAAAAAAAAACCAACTTATTCCCACAACTGTATTTGTTCACTTGCAATATAGAAGCTGGGAGAAAGTGACAGGATAATAGAACCAAATCTTTGTAAGGAAGGGAATGTGTAATGTGATATACTCTGATATCTAGCATGTTCTACTTTACAGAAGAAAACATAATGCCAATAATTTACCTGTACTTGATTATCAGCATAAACTGTGAGATAAAATATATGGGCATACCAGGGACTTCAAAAGCATCAAATAGAAGATAAATGATATAAAACACAGTGGATTATCTTATTTAGCTTCAAGTTTAATATTTGTAGAATGAATGAAACAATGCATTTATATGCAGAAAAGCATATTGTTATAAACATGTTTGCTAAAACAGAAAGCATAAATTGTGGTAATGTCTGATGGTATTCTTGAACGTTTCTTTGTGATTAAATGTGAACAATTTTGCTCTTTTAGGGTAAAGGTATGTGTACATGTGATTAATCAGATTGAAATGAAAGTGCAGACAACTCATGCCATGCCTAGTTATCAGAATGATTGATTTTAGTCTGTGCTTCCAGGTGAAAAAATATCTGTTAATAACCCCAGCAGCCAACCCCTGATGTCACTGAGAAACTCGATGATTTGTGCCCATTCTGCATTATTGCTCCCATTTGCAGGTAGAGGGTCTATGTAATGATCCATTGGATCGCAAAATTATAACATGTAAAAAAATGACACCCGGATTTATGCAAGAGTTACGGCTGCGAAGTGCATTTCATCAGTGAGGAGTTTAAAATTGCTGCTGTTGTAGCTGTCATGGGCATGTTATTTTCTCTGGTTTGTGTGTAGGCAAGGCTGTCAAGCTTTTGTCACCCCAACTGGTGTTTTTGTGAACCATAGCTCCCTGCCAGTCTCTGAACCGAGTTGTTATTAAGTCTTCAGCTTTAAGATAGTACTTTACCAACGTGGGTGAATTACACTCAATCATAAACACCTTAATGTTTTATTGGGTAGAAAAAGTTCAGAGCAAAACATGAAAGCAGCCCTGGGGTGAGGATTGGCGGACTGCCGGTGGGGACAGTTGCCCATCATCACTGCGGAGGAAATGCTGTCATACTTTGAAGACTCAGTCTGGGACCTCTCAGAATGAAAGACCAGGTCAGCAGGACACTTCCTATGTAGAATTTGGATGTCGTCTCCATTCTGTAACCCCTGATTTCTAGTCCTAGCCACAGTATTGTGCAATTGTCAAACGCTGTGGCCCTGAGAACTTCCGCCACGATACTTCCTCTCTTGCAGCTACTGAACTGTTTGTTTCTGGGTGCATGTTGACCCAGAATACCTCAGGGAATTTATCTGGCATCAACTCTCTTTTGGATTAAAACTTTTTTCTTGTACCCCAAATTGGTTTTGGTTCCTTGCTATAAAGAAACCAGGAGAAATTGACAGAGTATTAGAATCACATCTTGGCAGGAAAGTAGTGAGATGTTTTTTATATTATGAAATATTATTCCTAACATGTTCTACCTTTATGGAAAGAAATGTAATCATAATACTTTACCTGTTCTTTGATTATTTATTTGGCTATATTGTGAGATTAAGTAAGCAAAACGTCAAATGCAACAAATAGGTCTAAACCACAATGGATTCATTTAATTTAGCTTCAGTTCTTGTGCGTGTAAAATGAATGAAGCAATGTATGCATAAACCCTCTCTTAGAAGATCCCACACAATTGTACCTGGTACAATACCTGGCCCACAACAAGTACTCTATAAATAGAAGCCATTAGTAATATTGTTGTTATTAGTATTATAAGCAAAAATGGAGTATAATTACATGTACATTTAGGTGGCGAAGGGCCAGATAATGAAGGCCAAAGCAAGAGCACCGGAATGAATGAGAGTTCCCGAGGGAGCCCGTGCACCCCACCCCTCCTGCCGCTGGCCTGGGCTGGCTCTTGCACAGCTTACTTCAGCCCTGACCTAAATCTCTGGGGCTGTGCTAGCAAATGTCGTAGCCACTAACTACCTGTGGCTATTTATTTTAAATTTATTAACATTTAATAAAATAAAGATGTCAGGTCCTCAGTCACACTAGCCCCATTCTAAGTGCTCAATAGCCACATGTGACTAATGATTACTGCACTGGACAGCACAGAACATTTCTGTCATCACTGCCGTGAGTGCTATTAGGCAGCACTGCCCTAAGGTAAACTCTGCAAAGAACCTGGGATTTGGAGCCTGCGATCTGCGAAATACAGACAAACAAACAAAACAATTATGAATTCAAGTGAGTACCAGACCAGTTTGTGGAAATCGATCAGCAAAGAATTGAAAAAGAACAAATTGCCCCACATAGAGGCATATAAGGCCTTGGTTCCTCTTGAGTGACTCTGTCGTGGTGGGTAGAAATGTGCAGGTGTGCAGGGAGGGTCACCAGTCACCATTCGGCATCAGTTCCCTGCATCCCACGGGGGGTGTGGCGAGCGATGGGTCCTCAGGAGCTACAGTGGAAGGAAAACCAAACCCAAACCCCAAACAGGATTATCCAAGAGAAAAATAGTTTGTAACGAATCTGAAACCATGTAAGTCCTCTTAAACGTGGCCTTTTCACGTGTTGGAATTTAATCATGCTTAGAAGGGAGCAAACTCAATTCTGGTAACTATTCTTCTCTAAGTTCCCAGTTATCCATCACGTCACAATAAATTGTGCTACATTTATTAATGACCCTCACTTAATTAATCCCAAGGAGGCAGGAGCTAACGAATGTCTGCCTTGGTCATACCAACTGCTAGAAATGCAACCGATAGCATTGCCTTTAGAATAAGTGACTGGAATTAAATATGTGTGTGAGTATGCGGATATTCTGGCACAGGAAAAAGGTAAAGATATAAGTGACTGTTAAATGTTTGTAGGATTTTTGCCTTAACAATTTCTTAACTTGCTTCCTATTTTTAAAATGATTTTGGAGTTCCCTGATGGTGTAGCGGCTTAAGGCTTCAGCGCTGGCGCTGTCAGCCCAGCAGCCTGGGTTCGATTCCTGGTCAGGGAGCTACCCACATACCAAAAAGAAAAAAAAAAATGATTTAAGTCATTTCAGTTAGGGAAAATTGTAGAACCCTGCCATGAAAGATTCTGCCACTTGTGACCTTTTAGGGAGTTTGAATGCAGTAAATTTTGCTGAACTTCAGTGAATTGAAAACTGAAATAGTCACTTATTGGAGAATGTGGTAGATTGTATGGTATTGTCACCATATTAAATATTGGGTGAAAAATTATAAATACTATTGATTGTTTTTAAATTACAGAAATGTCTGTGCATTCAATATCACTTTTCATTTTTTTTTTAGAAATCAATCTATATATATATGTATATATATATACACATACACACACATATATATATATAGAGAAAGAAATATATTAGAATTGTAATGCTAGCAGGGACCTCAGCTGACAGCCCCGAACCTCCTCTTAGACTCCAAGCCAGGCTGGATAAAAGTGCTCCTGGGAAGCTTGCTGGGAGCAGGGAGGTGGGATGGTGGGAAGAGCACGGGACCATGGACCTGTGTCACCTGTACTCTACACCCAGCTTTGCCACGATTTCCCCCCAGATCCCACAACTTCCCTAGGTCCCAGTTTCTTTATTGATAAAATAAGGGAAATGGGCACAATAGTATCTATGACCCTTCCTGACTATGTTCGTTTTCTATGACTTTGTAACAAATTACCGGTACTGCAAAATTAGTGACTCAAAACAATGCCCATTTAGGTCAAAGGACTTGCAAATCCAAACCATACTGAGATATTACCTCACACTTGTTCAGGTAACTTCCATGTAAAAGGTGAGAATACCTGCTGGCCAGGCTGTGGAGAAAAGGGAACCCTGGTGCATTGTTGGGGGGAATGCAAATTGGTACAGACATTATGGAAAATGCTGTGATGTTTCCTCCAAAAATGAAGAATTGAACTACCATATGATGCAGCAATTCCACGTCTGGGTTTATATTTGGAAGAATTGAAATTGGTATCTTGAAGGGGTACACCCATGTTCATTGCAACATTATTAACAATAGCTAAGGTGTGGTAACAACCTGAGTATTTGTCAATGGATGAATAAATAAAGAAGAGGTGATTATATAATATATATCACATATAATATCCATATTATATAATATATTATATATACAAACACTAAAATAATATTCAACCATGAGAAAGAAGGAAATCCTGCTGTTTGTGACAGCGTGGATGGATCTTGAGAACATTATTAATTTTTTTTGGGGGGGAGGGGGGTAGTTACCTGGCTGGGAAACGAACCCAGGGTGCAGCATTTAGAGTGCTAAAACCTAGCCACTACACCACCAGGACATTATTTTAAGTAAGATGAGAAAGACAACCACTGTAAGATATCACTTACATGTGGCATCTAAAATTGCCCAACTCATAAATTAGTCCTAGACACCTAATGCACAGCACAGTGATTCAGATAACAAAACTGCATTATGAACTTCAGAGTTGCTAAGAGACTAGATCTTAATTGTTCTCATTACACACACACACACACACACACACACACACACATAGACATACACATGCACACAGAATATGTAATTATGTGACATGGTAGAGATGTTAGCTAATGCTATTGTGGCAATCATTTTGCTATTTATAAATGGATCCAACCAACACATTGTATACCTTAAACTTACACAATGTTATGTCTATTATATCTCAATTAAGAAATAAATTAAAAAAAATAATACCCACTTATTATCTCACAGTTCTGTAGGCCGAAGTCCTGGAGGGTTCGGCTTGCTTTCCCCAAGGTCAAAACCAGAGTGTTGGGTAAGCTTGGTTCTTCTCTGAAGCCAAGCTCATTCAAGGTATCAGCAGGATTAGGTTCCTTGTGGTTATAGGATCGAGGTCCCTGTTTTCCTGCTGGCTGTCAGTCAGAGGTCACTCTTAGCCCCTAGAGACCTCCTTGGCATTTTCAAGCCAGCAATAAAATGTCAGATCCTTCTCATGCTTATAATCTCTCTGACTTCTTCTGTTGCCAGCCTGAGAAAACTTTCTGCTTTTAAAGGATCAGGTGATTAGATTGGGCCTACGTAGATAGTTTCCCTTTTGACAAGCTCAAAATCACCTGATTAGCACCCTTAAAAACATCTGCAAAATACCTTTGCCATGTAGCACAACATAGTCAGGGACACAATAGCTCGTCGTGTTCACATTTGAAGAAATTAGGAATATTTTAGGGAACCATTCTGGAATCCTGGCTACCACACTAACTCTAAAAATCTCTGATTCTACATCTTCCAAGCCTGCGGAGAATGCTTTTCTACAATACAAAGTTCTTTGTTTCTCTCTCTTCCTTCTGCAATCCTTTTCCTGATATCTAAGGCTAGTTTCTCTTGCTGCAATTTAAACTCATTGCTTTCAGTTCTGTCTGTATTCTTTTGAAATCAGATTTCATTTTTTTAATACACTTCTTAGCATCTTGAGACAGTGGGATATCTCCAGAGCCTATTGTTCATCTTGAAGCAGCACCAGCATTTTTTTCTTAGGGAGGTATGCAGAAGAGGCAGACATGGGAGCATGCAGACCAGTTATGATGCTACTAACCCTAACAGGTGCTTTGATGGACTGTTGCCGAAAAGAGGGCAATGAGATCGTCTTACACCGTTATCAGTGGGCCCCAGGGGGGCAGCAGGGGGGCGGCAGAGGGGCGGAGCAATGCTGGCTTCAGCCTGTAGTAGCAGCTTCTGTTCAGGACCACTTGAAAGGAAGTTGACCTTCCTTTAGTCCAGCCCCTTTGTGGTGTTCAACTGATGTGGGTGGTTATGGCAATGCTTTCTACAGTAACTTTTATTGTACAAACAAATGAAATAAAATTAGGAAGTACAGGTAATCCAGTAGACAAGAATGAACTCACCACAGTTCCAGCCACCATTAATATTGGGAGGTATGTCCTTCTAGATAGTGTCCTGTGATACGTAGATATGAAATTATTTTTAAAAGGATATGGTACAACCTTTAACCATTTAGAGTGAAATTTTTCATGTCAATAAATATATTTCTGTGGTATCATTTTAAATGACTGCCTCCTAATATTCCATCCTGTGGGTATACCAGCATTTATTCAGTCATTTCTGTGAAACATTTAGGTCGTTTCCACTCAGTGAACAAACATTTAAGAAGCTAGATCTTTGAGCAACTCCTCAATTACATAGGATAATTCACAAGACATGAAATTGTTCGGATGGAGCATGTATCCATATGGAAATATTTCGCAATGTATTGTCAATGCCTTCTAGTTGTAAAATGCCCATTAATTAATTAATTAATATGGTGTTATGGTGACAACACTGGATTTGTGGTAAAAAGATGGGCTGGGGCTCCTCTTTCATTGCTTTCTAGCTCTCTGTGTTTGATCAAATCGATATCCCTGACCCTCAGGGTCCTCGTTTGTAAAATAGAAATAATAATATTCACCCTATCTACCTCTTATGTAAGGGATATTTGCCGATGAGGAGACATGATTCATGGGACAAGAATTTTGAAAATTACAAAGTTATGAATAAATCTATGGCATTCATTTATTCCTTCTTCCCAGCCAAGGACTGTGATCTTGAGGAAAACAGTCCATAATACCCCCCATGGATTTGCACCTATTCTGCGAACTTCTGATGGCACTAACACCCCACCCCCCAGACCAAACTGTGGATTTGGTGGCACTCCACTGAGTGTACCACTGGCACTAGTCCTGATCCAAAAGTGTGTTTCGTATGGGTGTGTCTGGGTCGTTTCTCGCGCAGTGACGCCCAAGGCTGGGGATGTCTGCTCTGTATGGTTACAGTATTTATTTCTTCAGTTTTCACTTTGCATTGTCCTCATTCCCCTGCCGATCTATCATGTTCTCTCGGAGGTTGTCTTTATTGGTTCTCATAGGTGGCATTTAGCACTCATGTGGCACTTTTCCTGCGGAAAGCACTTTATAGACATTAGCTAATTAATTTTCCCATCACAGCACGATAGGGAGGGAGGGAGCTAATCTCAGCATCTGCGCTACGGCAATGGAAGGTGCGTTACACGTGCAATAACGTGCTTTTGTGTTATTCTTTGGGGGAGTGAGAGATGGTTATGTAATTTGTCCCAAGCCCCAGGAGACGTTTACACTATAGTTGCAGTTCAAGCCGAACCTGATGAAGTTAGTGATACCACAGGCCTTCTTTCCGGTTCTGATCCAGCTTTCTCCAAGGAGTGTCGTGGGGGTGAATCCGCCTTGCCCCACCTCTGCAGGGGGAGCTCTGTTACAGGCCCTCGGGGCACTGTCTTCTCTTCTTTCTTTTCTTTCTTTTTCTTTTTTTTGAAGGATGGCACTAAGTGAAGTAACTGGATGAGAAGTTTATTTCAGAGGAATCTTCAAGTTTATGGGAGAAAAGGTTGGGAAACAGTAGGAGGCAACACACCATGCAGGAGGAGTGTGGACTACAGTGGGATTTGGAGTTGGGCTGTAATTTGCTTTCTAATGGGTAAAGTGACGATACCTTTCTTGCTTGGGCAGACGGGAAGGTAGTGAGGGCACCAGAAACCTGGGCCTGGCTTTCGTGAGCTGTGCCATCAGGGATCCTAGCATGGAGACGGGGACAGGAAGAGGGAGGCCTGTGTCCTGCAGGGGCCATGGATTGTTCTTTCGCCCCTGGGCCTCCCCAGAGCCGGTAAGAATTTCCCAACTGCCCCCCCATCTTGGAGTGCAGGTCAGACTTTCCAACTCTCATCCAACCGGTGGTTAAGAAAAAGGGAGCTTGGTCGGGCTCTTCCAGAATTCTTCCTGCAAAGCTCAGGGATGGAACTCAGATGGGGGGGAGGGGGGGGCTCTGAGCCCACAGGCTTTCTCTCTTCAAGGGACGACCAAAGGTGAGGGGACAATCATACCCTCGTAGAACACCTGATTCCATTCCCTGTGTCCTGCCGTGGTCGAGACATGTAGCAATAGGGATTTCGATGGCAAACATTTTGGGAGTTTGGAAGTTATTGGTGGGGGTGATAGTGGGGGAGGAAGCCAGAAGGGTCAAGTCCTGATGTTTGATTGATTTGCCAACCTCTCTGGTCTCTATAATTTCTCATGTCCGTCGGCACACCTATGCAGATGGACTAAATGAGAGGGGCGACTTGACATTTAACTGTTAATTTATTGTGTGACGTGGATTGCCATGTAGCACACATGAGGCGAATAAAAGTGATGGACTAATTATGGGCACGTGCACTGCCTTCCAATTATTCTCGGATTACACGTTTAATAATTTGAAGTATTCTAATTATGAGGAGATTTGTCACTGCAGCCAACTTTCTTTTTTTTTTTTTAATTTATGGAATTCCAACTTTATGTGCAGCGGGGCTCAGCTGATTTTGTTCTGCTAAGTAAATGGACGTCTTAGGCTTTCTAACACTATAAGGATTTTTTTTTT
This sequence comes from Lyroderma lyra, assembly GCA_004026885.1. Taxonomy (NCBI): domain Eukaryota; kingdom Metazoa; phylum Chordata; class Mammalia; order Chiroptera; family Megadermatidae; genus Lyroderma; species Lyroderma lyra. Next base: position 106,529 of record PVJL010003626.1, read on the forward strand.
CCTGGTTGAATCATATTTTAGACTTATATTTTTGACAACCTATTTCATAGTTGACTGGCTATCCCCTCCCGAACTGGAATTCTGGTCCACTTTCAAATAGGAGATCCGCATTTGTTATCATAAAAGGGCAATCTTGTCATTTGAAAAAGATCACTTCTGGTTAATTCAAGATCTGTAACTTGTTTTGCTCTATTAACTTTCTCCTATTTCTTTCAAGAACAATTTGATTGGGAGAGGGATGGATCCACACAGCGAATGGTTTAACATTATCCACATGTGTGGTTAAGAATTCTATGTAAATTTTCAAAAGCAGAAACAACTAAGTTTTGTGTGAGAATATTTGAAAACTAGAGAATTGTTTTTATTTTGTGTCTAAAGACTTAATGAAACTCAATTTTGTTCTGTTTTGGGCTTATATTCTAATTTATGCTAACTACACCACTCAGAGTCATCCTTCTCCATTTCCTAAGGATTTGAAATTTTATAAAAATGTAAATTTTTTGTTTGCTTGCTTGTTTAGTCATTGCTTCTAATCCAGAGCTTACCAAATTTATTTAGATCTTTTGCAAAAGGTGAGCTTCATGCAATGAAACACAGTTGCTTTATTACAAAGGAAAATACTCTGCATTTTATGGTTTGAGCATCATATCTATGAGGTTACTTTAGTTTTAGATGTTCATATCTAATCGCATTCTAAAAAATCATTTGAGATTGCTTGTTCAAATACATAAACCAACATAAGCAAATTAGAGGTGAGTTATAAATCAGGACAGAGAATTACAGACAGAATAAGAAGTCAAAACTTAGGGAAGAATTTGAGCATCAAGAAGAAAACAGAGATGCTAAAACTGAGCCACACATTGCTGTGTATTTCTTAGTATCCAAAGAAGCATGGCCAAGTCCATGAGACAAATGACCTGCCTACAGGACAGACATACCTGTTTCTCAGGGTAAACAAAGCTTTTTTTATTCTGATAAATTGCTTATATTAGCCTATTACTATTACTATTATATTACTATATTAGTATACATTTTGAAATAACTCCTAATACAAATTCTATTGTTTTTGTGTCATTTTTGTTTCATAACAAAACTCAAGTATGGTGACGTAAAATGCAGGCGTTCGTTATCTCCTCTGTCTGTGCTGTCGTTGGGCTCAGGAGTTAACTCGGTGCGGGCGGGTTTGGCTGGGGTAGGGTGGTTTCGGGTGGTCTGAGCGAGGAATGCTGGGATGGCTGGGTCCCGTCTCTGCATGCTTCCTCATCTTCCAGAAGGCAATGTAGGCTCATTCATATGGTGAGAGAAAGGTTCCCGCCAGCCAGAGAGAGCAAGCTCCGAGGAACAACCAGTTTTCCAAGTCTCTGTTAATGTCAAGGAATGGAGAGAGTCTGTCCCTCTTGAGGGCAAGAGATGCAAAGTCCTATTGCAGAAGGACATGGATGTATGCAGAGAAGGGAGGGATTCTTACGGCTCTTTTTGCAAACCATCTCCCAGAATTGGGAAGTCAGTTATTCTTTTTACCACTCCCCATTGATCATCAAGTCTTAGCCCAAGCCTGGACTGGGAAAGAAGGAGCCTGTGTCTGCCTTCAGTTTGTTGCCTGTCAGCTTGAACGCGCCCTTCAGTGTGCATGCTCTGTGCTCACCAATGGGACTCCTTCGAACATTTCTCCTTAAAGCGAGCACAGTGCTAAGCTTCCTCAGTTGAAGTTACCGGAGGGACATTGCAATAGAAAGATGCTTCCTGCAATTTCTGATGGGCCAAGAGGTCAGCTGTGTGGGTAAAAGGACATCTGAAAGAGCCTTCCCTAGCCACAGGCCCAGGGTCCCTCTGTCACTTTGCAGCGTCACTGGTGATAACCTTTTCACAAACCTCTCCACATGGAATCCAGAACCCGTGCAACCTACAAGAAACTGCCTACAGCCTACTTCTCCTCCACTGACCCTCCAGCACCAGACTCCCACTGCACACCTATGTCACTGCTTGCTGATCGTCTGCTCCCCTGCCTGCTTGCCACAGGTTTGCCTAGTGTTTGCCCAGCAATTCCACATCAGCTCTGGCTGTGCCAAGCCAGCCAACTCCTCTCTATCCAGGGGCCAAGCCATCCCTTCTCCAATGAGGTCTGAACCCCTTGCAAGTCTGTCCTTCCTTGGGTGATCTCCCTCAGCCTTTGGGTACCTTAGAGAATGTCCTTTATTTTATCATTTCTCCTTAATCAAAGACAATAATTCTTATGTTAAATGCGCCCCTGCTTAACCTACTATGTGGTTTCTGTCTCCCAGTACAATTCGAGCTGCTGGCATGATGTAGAGAACTTGCAAAAGCAGAAGACTGTCCTCCCATCCTGGTGATCAAGTGGACGACTCGGTAGATGGGAAGGAAAAGAAAAGGGAAAGAGATTAAAGGAAGGAAGGAAATGGAGGTAAAAGGAGTTGATAATTTCTCTTCTCCTTTCTCCCCAAGAGCAGAATCTAGGGAGGTAGACTTGGGGTTTAATGCTACCCAGTCGACGAGGAGTAACTGAAACTCTCATGCACTGATGAGAGTGCATCATGTCATAAGATCTCTGACACATAACTGGCAGTTGTTTTTCCTTTTTTTTTTTTTTTTAGTGAAACTAAAAATATGAATATCTTATGACCCAGAGATTTCAATTCTAGGAATTTACCCAAGAGAAATGAAAACATATGTCTACAAAAAGATTTGTGCAGGGATGTTTAGAACATCTTTTTTATAATTGGCCTAAACTGGAAATATCTCAAGTATTCATCAATAGGAAAATTGAAAAAATGTTGTATGTTCGTACATTGAAAAACTATTTAGTAATAAAAAGGGATGAAGTGTTAATTATGTAATAACATGGATGAATTTTCCAGATATTTATCCATCCATCCATCCATCATTTTTTAATGTATTTCTAAGTAAGTTGCAGATATGTATATACTTCCTGCTAAATATTTCAGTGTACTCATTACTAACAGGCTGTATTTACTCACAGTTATGTGAAAGAAACCTTGTGAAAAAGGGTACAAATAGTATTATCCCAGAACACGGGTTGCCTCTGGAGAGGTGGGGGTGGCAATTGAGTAGGTGGTGGTGTGAGGTCATTTTCTGGGATGGGGATCATGTTCTGCTATCTAAATATAAGTTTGGGCAACACAGAGATAGTATGTGTATGCATTTGTCAGTGTTTGCAAATGTATACTTCAGATTTATATAATTTGTTGTATGTAAATTTTATATCAAAAGAAGAAAGGTAAACAAGTATAACTAGTTAATGATAAGTATACTGATGGATAGATGGGTAGATGTGTGATGAAAGGAAACTGTATTTAAGCATTAATGGTAAGAAACTCAATGGTATTTAGATACTCACTGTAAAACTCTCCAACTTTAACCAACTTGACTGTATGGCTAAAATTTTCATAAGAAAAAAATCTCTCAAATGCCCAGTTAGGTATGGGAGTCACAGAGCATATAGTCGAAGCTGACTTCCCCTGGTTACTAGGGGAAGCTGTGGGTCATTAGGTGAAGCTCATACACAGCCACCTCCACGTGGGAGTGCGGAAGGCTTACGGCTGGCAGCAGGAAGTGTGTAGACAGATACAACCCGGACAGAGCTGGAGCCTCATGATTTGAGTGTGATGTTCTATGTAGAAGTTTCCATGTGCCTCAGGATGGGGACTTGCAGGTGCTAAAGGTGCCCATGAATGGCTTGGTTTTGGGGTCAGGGTGGAGAGGCTATCATAGGTGAGCAAAAGGCCCAAGACTTGGGGGGAAAGGCTCACACAAATAGCTGTTATATGATGTTCAAAAAGCTAAGGATCAGATAAACCTCAGAGGTCACCGGTTCATTCACTCAACAAGTGTTTATTGATTACCTGCTATGTGCTATCCAGGGCTCTAGATGCTGAAGATATAGCAGTCAACAAAACAAAGTCAGACTCAATGGTTAAAAAAGTTTATATCACAGTGGGGGGGGGATAGACAACATATAAATAAGTGGAGGGAATATGTCAGATGGCGATAGATGCTATGGAGAAAATAAAGTGGGGGAAGGTGATAGGGAGTATCAGAATAGAGGGATCAGCATTTTCTACAGGGTGGTCTGGGAAGGACTCATACATAAGGTAATATTTAAACACCGATCTGAATGGTATGAAGGAGGAAGCCATTATGGCTATCCTAGGGCGGAGTATTCCAGGTTAAGGGAGTAGCAAATGCAAAGGCCCTGAAATAGGAGTTTGCTTGCCATCTTTATAGAAGAGTTAAGAGTTCAGTTTGACTTGAATCAACAAGGAAGAAAGTACTAGATGAGGTCAGAGAGGTGGTGAGATGAGATACTAGCGTAGATAAACATTTAGGCTTTCACTTGGAGTCAGATGGAAAGGTTTTGAGCAGAGGCACAGACGTCCAAAATGACATTTTAGAAATGGATCACACTAGCTGTGTGCAGATAGACTCAGGGGCAAGGATGGAGACAGGGAGGTCAATTAAACCAGGTGAGAAGTGATGGGGTTGGGCCAGGTAAAAAGGCTGGTAAGAATTGTTCGGGTTCTAAATATATTTGAAGGCAGCACCCATAGGATTTACTTACGAATGCAAGTAGGATCAGATAGAAGCTGACAACGACTCTAATGTTTATGATCTGAGCACCTGGAGTGATTCATACCATGGCAAGAGTAGATAGGAGGGACACATTTGAGGCAATAATCATGAATTCAGGATTGGATGTGTTGAATCGAGGCAATAATCATGAATTCAGGATTGGATGTGTTGAATCTAAGATGGCTTATCGCTGTCTAATTGAAATTGTTGGGTACGAAGTTGGACAAATGAGTAGGTTCTAGAGAGAGGCCTGATCTATAGATGTAAGCTGGAGAGTGACTGCATGTCAATGCTACCTAAAGACCACCTAAAGAGTAGGTGGAAGTAAAGAAGAGAAGAGGTAAGGGGACTGAATTCAAAGAGATTAGAAGCCACTAACACAAGAGACTAAGCAGGGTTGATCAGTGAGGAGAACCAAGAGAGAATGGCGATTTATGGACTGACTGTACAGACTGAAATTCAAATGCTGAAGCCTAATCCTCAGTATGATGGGGCCTTTGGGAAAATAATGGTCATGAAGGTGGCACTGTCATGAATGGGGTCAATGCTCTTATTTAAAAGGGGAGACAAAGAATTTCTCTCTCTGTTCTTCACCATGTGAGGACACAACAAGAAGCTGGCCAATGGCAAACCAGAAAGAGAGTGCTCACCAGAGCCAAACCATGCCTGCACCCTGATCTTAGACTTCCAGTCTCCAGATTGTGAGAAATAAATGTTTGCTGTTTAAGTCACCCAGTTTATGGTATTCTGTTATAGCAGCTTGAGCTGATTAAGACAGGAGGCCAGAAGCCAAATGAGAAAGTATTTGAAGAAGAGAATAATCAATTATGTCAAATATTGCCAATGGTCCAAGAAACAGAGAGCAATCATTTTGTGACAGAAACCAACAAGGATCTAGAAGACACTCTGTGTATCCAAGACTATTGCCATCTTTCCACGAGTCACGTAAAACAGTCTCTGAACTCCATGTGTCCACTGACCCCTTGGAAGTAGCATGGTGAGTTTGAGGAGATCCACACTACCAAGGCACCGCATTTAGGGACAGGGACAACTAACATCACTTCATTGGATTAACTTGCCCTGTTGAATTAAAGGGCTCTGCCCAGCAGGAGGAAGTGCAGAGGGAGGAGGAGGTAGTAAATAAATAATTAAATAAAGCTTCATTTTCTTTACGCATTTGAATGTGTGATAAGTAATTAAGTGACCTTACCTCATTAATGAATAGTCACATTCTGAAGGGTCTATTTTTACTGCACTTGACTCAAATATAGTTTTCATTTTTTAAAGTATAATTAACAGTATGGACCCCATTTTAATGTGTGTATTGATTATAAGTGAGATGCATAGTTTGTCATAACATAGAAATGGTGCAAATGGATACATAACATATAGGAAAGTGTTGGGATATTGCTGGACAGTCAACATATATGTGTTAATGAAATAAATCAGTTGAATTTGTAAAGTTTCTTTTTTTCCCTTGAGGATTTTACTCTCATGGATGAGATCAGACTAGAGATGCCTGTCTTAAATGCTGTCCTGGTTGTTTTCCAGGAAATATCAGAGCCATGGCAAAGTTGTCAAACCATTAAGAGAGGCGAATAATAATAAATGGAGTTCCTAAAGCTGCGAAGAGATGAGTTTTTAAAAAGAGGATAATGAATTAAAACTTTTGATGAATTAGGCATCCTTTCGCCGGGCCAAGGCCTTCATATCATTCACGTGAACAGAGCTTCGGTCTGTAACAACGCCTTGGAATCACAGAGTGTCACAACTAGCCTTGTTACTTTCAGGTTGGGAAACTGGGGGTCAGACAGAGGGTGTGATTGTGCCAGGTTACTTGTTAGATAAAAGCAGTGAAGGCTCTTAAACTAGACTCTCTATCTGGTTTTTCTTCCAATACCTTTTCAAGGATTGTGAGTCCATAATCTGTGTTGATTTTTTAAAGAACTCAGGCCATTGCTTTTAAAGATACTCAACAATTCTGATGTATGTCTGAGTAGAAGAGACTGAGAAATCATTAGTGTTTACAAAATAATTATATCTGCTTAGTGCTTATTTTTCACATTCCTTGACCTACAAAAGAAGTTAAGTAGATCATTCCTATAAAGCAGGAGTGGAGAACTCAAATACTTACAGGATCTAAACCTTTGGTAAAATGAACAGGTTATGAGGACTCTGGATAACGAGAGTAGATGTGCTGGTGAAAGGGAGAGGCTGATGGTCAGCTCCAACCAATTTGTGCAGTCCCATTGTTGCCCCACCTTATAATGTTCCAGAATGCTTGTTTTCTATGTGAAATCTCTAATTTCGTGTATTTGCTGCAAATTCAAATTTCAAAAAAACTGGATAGTCAGAGCACTGTGCAAGTAAAATTTAAAAAGAAACAAATATTTTCAATGAAATGAATTTGGCCAGAGGCCTCTTCTTTGCAACAACTCTGGTATAGAGGTTTGAGGTTATTTTGCCATCTCTGTTGATGTATAATTTTCATTAAGGAACTCTTACGGGCCTAGTATTGTAGTAAACACTATGGAGATGGGGACACCTGGTTCCTTTTGTTTCCAAGACTGGATCTACTCCTTTCTTTTTACTATTTGCTGTTGTGAGCTAAGACATTCTCCATTTTGCATGAATGAGTTCAATTTGATTTTCTTTTACTTGTAACTAACATCTAATACAGAAAGAAAAGGTCATTTTTGGGTTGAGCTAATCAGTGTGGGCAGATTTTATTTCAGAGATGAGGATGAGCTGCATCTTGCAGGATGCACAGCGAAGAGGTAGACATGCACTGGAGGTGACAATGAAAAGAAAGTACCGTGGGCAATAAGGGTAGGTATGGCATTTGTGGAGACAGGTCCACAGAGTATAGCAGTTTAGAACAGAGAGTTTGAAGTCATACAGATCTGGGTTTACATCTTAGCTTTGCTGTTTATAGGCTAGTGTCCTGGGGTAGAGTCCCTGAGCCTCAGATAATTCTTGCAAGGTTTAAATTAGATTAATTATTTAAAACATCACAATGACTAACACAGTAATAGAAATGATAGTACAACGGGCAGTGGTAGTTATTAGAAAAGAGTACTAAAAGACACAATTATTTTATTCCAAATGAGTAATTGGTATAATTGACACCATTCTCTAGAAAGTCTAAGAAAAATTATTAACCAAATTGCAATCACTTAGAAAACGAGTAGTTGATTCCTAAGAGTTGGCAATGGCTCACCAAGAGCAGGTTATACCCAATTAATTTCCCACCCCTTTTGTTAGTTTTATGAGATAGAGGGAGTCAGAAATGATATCAATGTGATCTGTCCTTTTCGAAAGGCACTGTTGAAGTTATCATAGAGCCTGACTTGAATACTTTCAGCCATGGGGCTTCTCTTTTCACAGAGTATCCTAGACTTCTCATCAGCTATGTCCAATTTTTAGAAAGCCTTTTCTTGTATTGATCTAAAGCTTCTATATTTGCATCTTAACGCTGCTGTTTGGACATGCACAAAAAGAAGACTGGTTCTTCTTCTTTGCACTACTTGAACAACCCTCTTACATCCTCTTTCAGATATTTTCTCCTCTGTCACATAAAGTCTCAGTTCCTCAGTTCCTCACACTGCTCTTCAGTTAGAATAATTTCTAACCATGACCCATTGTCCTTCTCTCTAGTGCTTTATCTGGCTGTGTCCCTTCTGAAATGTGGAATCTCTTAGACTTAGTTGTGAGGTTTCTGATGTTCCAGACTGATGTGGATTGCCTTAATATTTTCATCTCACGATTTTAGTACTATTAACATTTTCAAGGAACTATGTCACATGTTGACTCATTTTGAACTTGAGAAGAACAAAATTCAGCTGTACCATTTAAAATATGCCCTTCTAAATCTAAATCTATAACTATGCTATAACTAATGAGTTTTCTAATTTAAAACGTAGGATTTTATCAGTATACTTCTTATTAGTTTCAGCACAGTAACCCAGCCTGTCAAAATCTTGATCCTGTCATCTGTCACGTTACTTATTGTCCCAGCTTTATTTCATCCTCAGGTGGAATTTGCACGATCCCACATCATAAGCCACTGACAGGAGTGTTGAATAGACAGAATCGAGTGTGGAGGCCTGACGCATGTCTCAAAGACTTCCTTCTACATTTAAATAATTTTATTAATTGGTACTCTTTTAGTAAAGTGTTTCAACCAGCTAAGAATATTTTAATTTGCATTTCAGTCATCTTATCACATAGATATCAAGAAAAACTTCTTTGGAGTGATAAGAAGAACCTAGATTCTAGATTCTGGTTGAATTAGAGTTCTTCAAAGAAGCAACAAAAACAACAATAAAGAGTGTGTGTGTGTGTGTGTGTGTGTGTGTGTGTGTGTTCAACTGATTGGATGAGGCCCACCCACATTATAGAGAGTAATCTGATTTACTCAAAGTCCACTGATTTAGATGTTAATCTCATCCAAAAACACCTTCACAGAAGCATCTAGATTACAGTGGTTCTCAACCTTCCTAATGCCACAATCCTTTAATACAGTTCCTCATGTCATGGTGACCCCCATAAAACTATTTTCGTTGCTACTTCATAACTGTAATATTGCTACTGTTAAGAATCGTAATGTAAATATCTGATATGTGTTTTCTGATGGTCTTAGGCGACCCCTGTGAAAGGGTCGTTTGACCCCCAAAGGCAGTGGTTCTCAACCTTCCTAATGCCACAACCCTTGAATATAGTTCCAAGGGGTCGCGACCCACAGGTTGAGAATTGCTGCCCAAAGGGGTCATGACCCACAGGTTGAGAACCGCTGACCTAGAATAACATTTCACCAGATATCTTGGCACCATGGCTCAGCCCAGTAGACACATAAAATTAAGTATCACACTGGTGTCAGAAATATCTGGCCTGCTGTAAGTGCTGCCATGAAGAATTGTTCAGTCCACCTTCTTCACAAAGGTGCTGTGCTGAGGGAATGGACACGGAACGTCAGTCAGTGCTCACTAAGCCATACGCCCTAGACTCTCACCCAGAGACGAGCGTGAGCTGGATCTGCCCGCAGGAGGGGTGCTTTGTACTTGCAAGTGTGTCGGTACAACCTATGTGCCCTTGGGCACCTGTTTCTAATTTGCACAAAACCTTAGAATGAGTAACCTTTGATCGTACACTTGGCTTCTTAATCCTGACTCAGCTTCTCAGTAGCTATATGGCCAGGGGCCATCATGTACTTCTGTGAAGTCAGTGTTCTTCATCTGTAAAATAGGATGTGTATCTGGCTGTAAGACTTAGATCATGAATTAACATTTATGAAATGCCTGCTGTCTTGGTGCCTGGTACACAGTTAGTTGTGTAGGAAAAGTTAACTAGTATGTATATATCCCTAATGTACAACCCAGCGGTATTCCCTCCAGAAGTAACCTCTCAGCACATTCTCCATCCCAAATATTTCTTCTTTATGTGCCTTAACTATGGATTCCACTTCGATTGAACCATTGACTTATTTGGATGACCTCAAGGGCTGCTTTCCAAACATTTCAACAAGACACTCAGGCATGGAAATTCCTGGTCTGGCTTAGGCAAGGACTGTCGGAGTTCAGGGACAATGAGACAAGTCCCTAAGTTCCCATTGCCTGGAGCACACAGCTGGCAAGTCTAATTTTAAGTCCTTGCTGAAGTCCCTTTTGACATCACAAATGCAGAATGTCATATTTTATCAAAACAGTCAGTTCTGGAGAGACAATAAACAGATGACAGCCATGCAGCTTTCCCAAATGGAGCAGAACACATGGTCACAAATCATGTTTGTAAATAAATCTGTAAAAAAAAAAAAAATTGTAAGTTCTACAAAGAAATGCAGAATTGGGAACAGATAAATAATGAGACTTTTTTCTCCTTAATTAAAAAGAGTTGGTTGACTTAAAATATCCAAGTATCATTTGCCTTTGTAGAGGAGGGATTCTTGGAATCAAGGATTGAATCTCTTCTGATAACTCTAAAAATCTCAAGCACACAATGTTTTTAGTTTGACACACTGCTAAAAAAGAAAAAAGGACAATGCTTGGAATAAATCTAATGTGAATGAGTGGAGAATAAGGAGACATCTTACATGGCTTGCTTTTCTTCTTACAAAAGTCACAATTTGAAAACAGCTAAGAATGTAGTTCCTCCGTAGCGTGTGCTGCTACTCTAGTAGACTGTGCTCCAGATTAATTGACAAGTTTTCTTGACAAAGCATGTTGGCGTCCTTACTGTCTCTTCTCGTCCCTCCTCTTCCTCTTCTCTACAGGGAAGCACACTTGACAGTGACAGTAGTGTCTGTGAACACCTGGCAGGGAAACAGCCAAAAACTAGTCAGTCTGATCTGTTTGCTTTTCAGTAATTCCTCCAGACCCATGGCTTTCTCTCCCTGTCCCCTTGAAGTCGGGCTCTTCCTGTGTATAAGGAGAAAGAAAGAAAAAGCAAGGCAGGAAGGGAGGGAAAGGACAAGGGAGGGAGGGAGGGAAGGAAAAGAGACTAGCAGTAAATGGAAAAGCAGAAACAAAAGGGAGAAAGGGAGAGGAATGTCCAGGGCTCCCTTGGCCTTTTTGCTGGTGTCCACTGAGTGAGACTGATCTGTGCTAACTTCTCAAGGGCAGAAAGAGCTCTGCACTTGGGACGAGTTTCTGCTTCTTCTGCCTTAATAGGCCCACAGCTCCTCTGCTGGAGGCTCAAAGGGTCTCCATGGACTCAGTTCCCCCTAAGCCACAGATACTAGAATCACCGCCTCAGGAAAAGCCTTGGAGGTTGTCCAGTTCATTTTGTAGAGAAAAGGACTCAGGCCTTATGTGGGGTGACTCAGCCAAGGTCATGCAGCCAGCTGTGGCTGCAGCTGCACTAGAATCCAGTTTCCTGAAGTCAGTTCAGGGCCTTTGTCACTGTTAGATGCCAAGTCTCTGCAAACAGCTCACCATTCCCATTATCTCTAGTTTGATATCACTTTGAGCTTTCCTGAAAATACAGCTGGACCCGTGCCAGTTGGCTTGTGCATTAATTTGCTTTCCTTATGCTTTTCCAGGAGGCGGAGGAACACAGACAGGCAGTCGTATTAACTTTAAATACTTGGGTTTAGCATAAAACATTCTCCGCTATCATCATCCTGTCCAGTCCTCCCGGGGCTCACGCTGCAGCGACTCCAAGCTACTCTCTGTCCCTTGCATATATCTTGTCCCTCTTTTGCGTCCTTGCAATTGCCACACCTTCTGTCTGAAAAATCCTAACAGTGTGATTTACGGGTTGCATACAATGTCTCACCAGCAGTGATGGATTGGCAGATCACTGGGATCAGTCACCTAGTGACTTATAACATTGGCTCAGAAAGCACAGTGCTGTCAGTCATTGCTTCTGAGGCTGAAGGGACTAGTTCATGGTGTCATACAGGGAATATCATGGTGGATCTGCTAAGGCTCAGACAGGAAAACAGTGACTAGCCTAGGTATTTCAATCAGCAAGGGTTTTCAACTAGGAGATTGCATGCATACAACACCATGGGAAGAACTAGAGGTTGAAAGGTCAGGAAAAGGTTTTGCCAGCTCTCAGGTTCCTACTATAGTTGCAGGACCCACAAAATGACCACTACAGCCTGGAACACTAAACCAGGTGAAAACTCTTTTGCCAATCTGCTGAAGCCCATGCATTTTCCCACCCCAACTAGAAGAGCACTGATATCTCTCTGTTTCACCTCTGCCTTCTAGATATCACGGGAGGTCTTTATATTGGTACAATCTAGCCAGGAAACTTTATAACATGGGATTCTGGGAAAAGTCGTTTTCAGACTTTTAACCTAGGAACTGGAAAGGGTGATGTAGAGAAGAGAATGGTGGCAAAATGCCAGAAATCTGGCACAGATGGCATTCATGTTTTTTCATATTGTGGTGGGAGGAGGAAGAGGAAAATTCTGTTTTAGCTTCTATTCTAGGTAAGCAGTGACTTCTTATCAAAAGGCATTTCAACTTCCTCCTCTCATCACCATAACCTGCAAAAGAACACTCAGTATATACAGAATAAAGCTATCAGTGACATTACAAACACAAAACACAAATGTACTAAAGGCTATAGTCATTCCCAGGTTAATAATATAAGTCAGAGAGTAAGATCCTTTTTCTGTAAGGAACCAGATATAAATGTTTTAGACTTATCTGGGCTCTGTCACAGCTCCTCAACTCTGCCCTGATAATACTGAAGCAGTCATAGACTGTTCTAATAAAACTTTATTTACAAATACAGGTGGTGGGCCAGATTTGGCCTGCAAGCCATTGTTTCCTGATCTCTGATCTATATCAGTAATAAGCAAAAAATCCCCCCAAAACAAAAAAGCAAAAAGCAAAATTAACCCCCTCCCCTGAAACAAATGAACAAAACCCCAAACAAACAAACAAATAACCAGAAACCATTTCAGCCCCCTAGTAGAGCTGTCTGGGATTGTGACAGTACAGCAGACGTGAAGAAGGCACAGAATAGGCAGGGGTTATTCGCTCACTTGTTTTGCTTCGGGGATGGGGACTGTTCCTGTACTTTGGTGAGAAGCAAGCAGAGACTAAGAAGAGAATCCACAGAGACCTTTGGAGCTGCTTGTACCTATGAGTATGTAGAGTACCAGGGACATAGAATTCTCGTTACAGAGTTTGAACCTAATTCTCAACAAAAACTTTTTTGTACCATTATCAACAATATTTCAGGCAAGTGATGAAAACTCCATCCAAACTGGCTTAAGCAAAAGGAAGGATGCCTTGGCTCTTACGGCCAAGAACACCAGGGTCTTACTGACTTGCTGAAAAGTTGGCTCTGGGTGTGCATGCAGTGTCAGTAGAAATCAGTCTCTCTCCATTGATCAACACTGCTTCTCTCTGCTTTTCTTCATTCTCACTCAGGCAGACTTTCCCTTTGGGATGGCATACCTATGATCTGCCAGCGCAATGAGTCCATCGGGAAGGCAATACCACTTGGCTTATAGTTTTAGCAAAGTCCCAGGGCTGACTCTGGTTGGCTTGAACTGAGTCTCAGGCTCAGTCCAGAACCGATTATTCTAGCAAGAAGGAAGAGAAATGCTGAGTGACTAAGCATAGGTCTGTGCTCTGTTGCAGGTAGGATCAGCCACACCTCAACCACACAGACTTACAGTAGGGAAGGAAGCATAGTTCCTAAAAGGAAAATCAGAATGTCATTATGAGATTGTAGGGAAATGAGGGCTAAGCAAGTAGAAACCACCAGGAGTCTACTGGTTAGACTTGCTTTCATAGAGTTCCAAGTTGCCCCTTGCCTACTTAAGCACAGATGGAACTCAGGGGACTGTGACGTATACAGGTGCTGATGTCCGTCCTGCTAAGTAACGGTGCTACCTCAGCCATCAGCAGACAGCTGCTGTGAGGCAGATCAGTAAATAAAGTTGAATGACATGGAATTATTTAATCTGGATAAGTCTATAACACCTTTCTGAAGATTTTTACATGAGATGGAGACCATCTTCCTTTCTAAACCAGAATTATTTTCTCATTTGTTACTATTTTTCTTTAGTTCTCATGAAAGCCGTTAGTGTGTGTGTGTGTGTGTGTGTGTGTGTGTGTGTGTGTGTGTGTCAGAGAGAGAGAGAGAGAGAGAGAGAGAGAATCAGTTTTCTTTGCAGGAGGTGGTGGCTCTTGACCTTACCTTTCCTTTAGCTTATTCACTGAAGTGTAATAAAGACTTTGAAGCTTTTAAAAGCAAAAAGCATATAAATTTCATTTTATCAGGTTAAAGAGATGTGAATTTCATCATGCCTGAAACAGCCTCTACCCGACCAGCAATTGGATATGCAATTTAATCATGGCCACCAGTACTGTGGTGTGAGCAAGCACTGACCTTTTAGATTAGTGCCTAAGCCTTCATTAAGAAGAGCATCCAAAATGACAGCCATGCCTCTAAGGAAGCCCAGCATTCCACACTGGTAGCCCAAGCAGTGAAAATTGACTTGGCGTGGGATTCTCCACTCTCGGGCCCCCATACTGGGAGCCAGGAGCACAAGACAGCATGTTGGCAGATTCCAATCACTTAGGAGCTTTCCTTTATGACACTGCTTTGTGGGAATGCATCTAGTTAAATTCACAGGGTCATTGACTGTGGCTTTCAAAACAGGAGGTTTTATGAAGGAATGCGGACCTGCAATCCAAGGTTCAGAGCCCAGACCTTCAAACAGATTAATCGCCATGGGGAGCATCATAAGAGTTTTCCAAGTTTGGCTTCATCCTGTGCCCTAGCAACAGTGGGGCCCCTATTCAGCAGACCCAGGTGTCCACTATGGTCTGTTGGACAGATCGCTGGGCAGAGAGCCAAGAAGTGGGACAGGCTCATTTCAGCTCCCCAACTGGCTCCCTGTGTGCTCCCTTGAGCAGGTTCTTAACTGCTCTGTCTGAATTTACATTTTATTAAGTTAAGAGGAGAACACTGATGCCCCAAGACAGAGTTCCAGGGTGGGGGCTAGAGGTGAGACAGGTGGATGTGTGTGTGTGTGTGTGTGTGTGTGTGTGTGTGTGTGTCTGCTGGGGCGGGGGAGTGTCTGGAGGGCAAGTAAATCATTTGCAGTGGAGAAAACGCCCTGCTCTGTCTAGTAGACAAAACAAGTGACTATTTTTCTGCTCCTACACTTGCCTTCTGACAAGCTGAAGAAGAGTAATAAGAAGAGAAAAGCAATAAATGAGACTGAGGAACAAATGAATAATTGACTATCCCATGAGCTTAGTGTAACTTTCTTTAAGAATTTTCTGGAGTCCTGCATTAAAATGTAAAACTATATTTTTCCAAATGTGAATTTAAGACAATACTGAGGGTGCCACAAAAGTATACATAGTTTAAGAAAGGAAAAAAACAGTCTTAAAACTGTAAAAATATACCCAGAACAAACGATGAATACGAGTCACATTTGACTCCTGCAATTACAAGAGGTTGCCATCAGCGTCCAGACACTTCTGATTACTGTGGACACTGCTTGAGTAGCGTTGACCAAAGTGTCTTCTTATACCGCTGTGCGTGCCATTTCAAGTTCTTCCCTACTGCCAGTGTAGCAGGTTTTCTACGGCACACCACAGCCTTTAAGGTCCCCCATAGGTAGACATCAAGGGGTAGTAAGTCAGGAGAATGTGGGGGAAACTCAAACAATGTTCTCAAATTTCAAATGCCACTTCAAAATGGTCGTGTTGCTCCTCCAACGACATCCGTGCTTCCACCATTTTCTTTGACTGTCCTGCCTGTCGCATGGTGACACTCGCATTCATTTCATTAACACCATCTTTTGAGTGAATGCCATACTACAGATTGCTACTGTAATTCAATTCAACTTTGAAAAATGATTCATAAATAACATTGCTTAAAATGCGTATACATTTTTTTGGCACCCCCAGTATTTTTCTCACAGCATAGGGGGAATATAGGAGATGCTAAATAAACATCACATTAGTAAAATAATTTTAAATGTTAGTCAGAATGTAGCCAATCTGTATCAGACAAAGCAACCTCTTGAGTGCCTAGTGTGTGACAGATGTGGAGCCTCACACTTGCAAGGATTGCCTCATTTCCTTCTGATAATAGAAGCAGAAAATACAGTGTTTACCATCATTCCAACTTTATTGATTGAGAAACTAGCATAGATATACAGGAGTTAAATGGACTTCCGTGAGGTTGTGGAGTTGGGATTAGAACTCAAGAAATACAATTGATCTTAGAATCTACAATAACCCCCTCCAGTACTCTGCCAGTGGTTGTCATGTCTACTCAGTTGACACTTGAGACTAGGAAGACCTGGGACTGAAAGCACCACCCAGAAAGAAGTGCTGGTCCTGGGTAGGGTTACCAGATTTAGCAAATGACAATACAAAATGCCCAGTTCAATTTGAATTTAAGATAAACAACAGTTAATACTTTACTATGTCTCATGCAATATTTAGGACATGCTTATACTAAAAAGTATTTATTGTTCAACTGAAATTTAAATTAAACTGGCTGTCTTCTGTTTTATCTGACAACCCTCTCCCTGGGAGACAGGGCTGCTGTTGAAGAGAGCAACCTTTCCATGAATTGTGAGCACTCTGTGATCCCTAAGGACCCACACAGTGACTTCCTCTGTATAGTACAGTCTCAAACTCCCACCCAAAGCTACTTGCTTCTTCAAACCAGTTGAAATCGAAAGTGCATTAGGCACTTACAATAAATACAGGTGACTGAGCATGAAGGAGGGGTGGGCACCTTGTAAAGAAAACCATCCTTATATAAAATATACCTTGTGTTTGTGGAAGGAGTTCAGGATAATTTCTGCCCATATACAGTTGACCCTCGAACAACATAGGGAGAGGGGCTTGGGAGCAACTACCCCCTGCACGGTCAAAAATCCATGTATAACTGCTGACTCCCTAAAAACTTAACTACTAATAGCTTATGTTGACGTAAATATGCAACACACATTTGGCATGTTATGTGTATTATATACTGTATTCTTACAATAACGTAAGTGAGAGGAAGGAAAATGTTACTAAGAAAATCATAAGGAAGAAAAAAAATACAGTGTTGATTAAAAATGATGCGAGTGTTAGTGGACCCGTGCAGTTCACACCTGTGTTGTTCAAGGATGAACTCCAGAATAAGAGCTGCATCCTCTGTACCTGTGGCTCAGAGCTATGTTTGCTTTGGCTTCGTAATTATTGCTGAGGCCCAGCCTTCTGTCCACCAAAGTCTCTACCTATCTTATTTTGTTATGCCTAGCTACTGGCCTACTACACGCATTTATGTTATCTATCTGCACCTCTCCCCGGCCATCTGAGTTGATAACTACTTTCAGGAAGACACCTTGCCAAGAGATAGTCAGAGTTCCATTTTAATTCTGCAACTACATTGGATTAGAGGTCATAATTTAGGCAAATGCCAGGTTTGAATACAATTTATGCAAATTCCCAATGAACTTCCCATGTTGTACACATGGCCATGACCGTTGATGAAGTCCTAGTGAAACTCACCGGTAGAGAATGTGTGTGATTGAGCATTGAATTGAGTCGGGGTTCTCTGCCTTGACAAAACATATGCTGTAGATGTTAATGAGGATGAACCTGAAGAGGAAGGTTCCGGGGCTAGACTAGAACATCTTTGGTTTAGAAGCAGGGAGGCACTTATCTCTGATTTATAGGCAGCCTAGAATCAGAGGTAGGAATATCCATTCTCTGCTTATGAGAATCTCTTTCTCCAAAGAAATAAAGAGATCTGCCAGCCATTTAAATGGAGAAAAATGGGTCACATATTTTCATTTTGCCTGCCTTGATGTAAACCACATTATGAATTTAAAAGACTTTGACCTTACTCATGGCTCTGGGTTCTGAAGCATCAACAGAATCATGCTTCAAAGTGCTGATTGAGCTCTGCTCCATTGTAGAAAAAAGTTGTTGAGGGTTTTTTAAGAGATGATGATACCAAATCATATTCATAATTTTATTAAGCAACTAATTATTTTTGCTTTGGTCTTCATTGTTATATCAACACTTTTTATTGACTGTCAATAAAATAATAATCATGGAACGGATTTGAAAACTGGGTAATGCGAAAAGGAGTCCATGGAACCATTCAGTGGCTCTTCAAATTCCTTTGTCTTAGCTCAAAACTCAACTTCTGATTTATAAATGGACAATGAAAAGCAGCATTGAGACTGCGGAGAAAAATCCACCTCGGATTACTCTCCTGTTTCTAGCCTTGAGAGAGATCAGCAATGAGGGGCCATAGGAGGTGCTGGATACGAGAGTATAAATGCCAAAGCCTGTTATGTATTTAAATCTGCCTGGTGACTATTTATCTTCATGTTCCTTTTATCCTCACTCAAACCATTAGGTAATCAAGTTTAGACTATTCACTTATGCATTTTCAATATTTATCTTCAGGCCATTTAGACCAAGGTGCATTTCCGTGATTAAAAGTGGCACAATAAGAAGAGTTATGAAAAATGACTATAAAAGAAGAAAATTGGAGCGATAAGCTAAATAAACGAAACCAATTAGAAAACAGGGTTCACAAAGAGATGAAAATACATGCAATTTTGTGGAAGAAATAGATAATGTTAGTTAAAGGTTTATAAAGTGCTTGGGGGGAAATGAGAGTCAGCTATTTAAATGTGAGACAGCAATGAACTAGAAATCAGCGGAGTTGATGGAGTGCAGGAATAAATTGAGATTCAAGGTTTTCAATAAGGTTGCAGTGGTGTTTTGAGGCAGAATGTCAGAAGACCAACCTGGGTGAATTACAGAAATCAAGACGGAAGGTACTAAGAAGCTCGAGGAGCCTAGATGAACGAAAGAAAAAATTAATCGTAAAAGGATGGAAGTGGGTTTGAGTGGTAATGAATAGCATATTGAGACTAAAATATGCATATTCAACAGTAATATAAGATCATCAGATTAAATAGTTAAGAAATGATACGAATATAATAGAAAATAGAAAAGACAGCAGATGGAAAATAAACCATTTTCGATTTCTCTTTTAGGATTAAGGATTCTGATTGCAAATGGAGGGGAATAAATGTCAAAATAAATAAAAATTAAAGTGCTCTTGACAAATGAAGAAAGCTACTACCAAAGAGATGAAATGTGCCCACACACACACACACACACACACACACACACACAGAGACACTCTCACTCACTAAAGTAAACTATATTTGGCAACTCCTGCTTCCCTCAGGAGGCAGGACCTGAAAATTCTCACATACTGTCCCGTCCTTTATGTCATTATTTGAACCCAGGCAGTGACACCATGTGCAGTATTTCTCTTTCTTAATTTGCAATTATCTTTGTGTTTTGGATCAAAAGTTTTTCTCATTGTTATCATACATGTGGATTTCCTGTCCCACTCTGTCTAATTTTCACCATAAGAAACAGGGCTTTACTATTGTTTTCACAATAAGAAACAGGGCTTTACTATTGTTTGTCCTTTTCCCCATCACAGAGAATCTGTTCACACTGCTTATATCCATTTTACTGATGGTTAGACACACACACACACACACACACACACACACAATAGGTATGGGAAGAGAGTCATATTTTAGGAGAAAAGGACTATAATTTAGAGCTGAAATTAAATTCAGAAGTAAGTAATCTAGATAGAAGAACAGAAAAATATAACTGATGAAAGTCATTTCAAGCAAATGTCTGACTGCGGGGAGGTCACTATGACCATGATGGAACGAAGACATTTCAAGTTGAAAATGGAGAGTTAACCTCAGGCATTATTTCACCTGGGAAGGAATATCCACATACTTACACAAATGGATGTGTTTTTTCCTCTCCCTCGGGCAGGCAAAATCAATTACATAATTTTTCTAAAAAGAGTTGTCCTCTTGTTCTGCTGATAACAATGAAGAGGTATGAACCTCGCCAAGATGAATATGTCCAGGCCCCTGAGTCAGACCTTGAATTTGACCTGAGTTTTTCCCCAGCATTTTTTCAAAGGCGTTGAAAATTTTCATCTGCAGAGTGAAATGAATTTAACAATCAAAACCATGGAGAAGACCATGCTGGTTGAGCAGTCTACTGACATGCTTTTTTTTTTCTGAAACATGAAAAACGATCTGTTCTACATGAGAATCATAGCTAAAAGACACAAAATTGACAGCAACTTGTTAATTTAGAGGCAGAAGCAAAAGAGAGGTAATACTGTATGGAGGTGTATTCAGGTAATTCACAGGGAGTCTGTCTAAAAGCCATTGACTCGGGTGCTGTTTCATTAACTCTCCAGGCTCTGCTCACTAATAGACGTGTTGGTAGAATGTAGCGATCTCTCTTCTTTGTCATCAAATGACCACTTGAATTTGGCCCCTCATATTAAGTCTCAATAAAGCCATCTTCCTGCTCTCAAGTGATGGCCTGTGACTGTGTGATTGAGGGTCTCCATTTGTGGTTTTTCCCGTGCACAGCAAATGAGAAATTTTTCTGTGAAACAGAAGTCTCTGTTATGGGCGTTAACCATTCTTTATAACACCAGCACGATGCTGGCTGGCAAAGTGTGAGTTTTTTGCTTTACTGGAGTGCTAATGTGGTACTTCCTGGACTCAGCATGGCCCAGGGAACTGGAGATATTGTGCACTTTCAAACTCCAAAAATTACTTGCAGCTGAATTTCCACACGATTCAGGGCCTTGCTCCTGTCAGGTCGGGGGCAGCAACTGTTTCAATGGAACGTGGCTGAGAAATGGTGCATTTATAAGTGTGGCTTCCAGAAAAGAAAAAGCACATTTCATGGTGCCTGCTCCAGGCTTGGGATTGTGGGGTAGGGATTTGAATGGTCTATTGCTCCACATAAATGGAAATTCTTCCTAGATTTTCCTCTAGTATAGGCTTGAAAAGCCTGGGATGTTTGTTTCTCCTGCCCCCTGCCTACTCTTTAAAAGTCTCTCTCCACTACTATGGCAATCTTCTTTCCAATTTTTTTCATATGATGGAAGCCCGTTTTGAGATGCTATTCAGATGTCCTTCTTTTGTCCTTTTTCTTTCACCCTTCCCTCCTTCTAGTGCTGCCTCAAGCCAGCCTCAGTATTCATGGTGGGAATACAGAGCAAAAACATGATAGACCTGCAAGGTGAAATGGACAAACCTAGCATTGTAGTTGGAGACTTGAACACACCTCTTTCAGTAACCGAGAGAGATAAAGAGAAACCTCAGGGGCTTACTGTCTTGTGGGAAGTTAGGGACGTGTATCATCCATTATGGGACAGTAATGAGTGCACTGACAAAGATATTCTTTCTGTGTTACGGGGGTGGGGATGTTCAAGAGGGTCTGGGGAGGGTTTTTGAGTCAGATTGTAAACTTCACAAGGGCTCAGATACACGAGCACCAGACATTGAAGGTGGTTAAATATTGGGTGATGATGGGTGAATAAATAAAGGATAAGAGGAGAAAGAAAGAAGAATTAAGTAAGACAGTTTGCATCTTGAAGGATGAATTAGTAGTGCATGAGAGCACCATATTGGATCTGAAGTGTACCTGCTTCAGAGGGCAAAGGCGACACAGTCTTAAAGTTTTAAGGACATACTCACACATGCACAGATATTTCCCTATCTATCTATCATTTATCTATCTATCTAGCTTTTCTTTTAGGGTAAGGAGTATGGATTTTTACCTCTTTAACCCTAAGTTGTTAGAGTGGCCCTTGTAGATTCTCAATGGAAAGGTATTATTGGAATCAAAGAAGGTGATGAGGGCCATTGAAAGAATTTAATTAAGGGAATAAAATGATTAGATCTGTATTTTAGTAAGGTGACCTTGACATCAGTATGAGGTACAGCTTTATAGTTTTACAGTATGGATTACAGCAGTTTGGGTTATGGCCCTTATTTTATAAGGGAGAAAGTGTGTGTGTGAGAGAAAGAGGAAAAGAATAGAAAAATCAGCATGCCTTGCTCTATTTTTATATATTCATGCAGTGCTCCACAATATGTTTCTTACAGTGTCATGAACAAAAACAGTTTAAGAAGCCATTTAAGAATCACTGGATTTGAGTCTGGAGAAGTAGAGACAGCAAGACAGGCTACACCTGCAATCAACGCAGAAAATAATAAAGGCCTGGGTAAGGCAGCTGCTTTGTGTTGCAAGGAACTAACATTGGATGAATTTTCTGCCTCATCATACCTATTTCTGTGTTGGATTTTTCAGGAGCCTGAATAAGGGAGGAAATTGGTAGGCTGGAAGGAAGTTCTGAATTTAATGTCATAGAACTTTTGTTTCATCTTCCCTTTGTAACAAATCTGGGACAACTCTCCTCATCCTAATGCTTAATTTTTTTCATAAAAAGAAATACTATATATAAATATATGTCTGTGTGTGTGTGTGTGTGTGTGTGTGTGTGTGTGTCTGACAATTAAGCCCACCAACTTGCCACCATGCACTTACATTGGCAGCACTGTACAAACAACTCAGTAAGGTGTCATAACCTTAGTGTATCTGTGTCTCACAGCTGTGTTTGCATTGATGTGCGGTGGTGTCTTGCTGAGTGGTGTTTATTATTGTTGTTGCATGTTTTTGCATGCCATTGTGAGAACGTTGGAGCTTGAATTAGAGCAATGAACAAACATTAAATTGCTATAAACTGGGCAAGAGTGGAAGTGAAATCAGGGACATGTTAGCCCAAGTTTATAGGGATAATGCCATGAAGAAAACGGCATGTACAAATGGATTAAACGTTTATCTGAGGGGAGAGAAAGTGTCACTGATGAAGAGAGGTCAGGCGGCCAATAATAAGCAGAAGTGAAGAAAACATTGCAAAAATTCGTTCAATTGTGAGTCAAAATCATCAGCTGACTGTGAGAAGCATAACAACCCAAATAAACATTGATAGGGAAACAGGAAAATCTTAACTGAAAATCTTGGCATGAGAAAGTACAAAAATGGTCCCGAAGGAGCTCCCTGATGAACAAAGCAAAGGAGAGTTGAAGTTTGCCAAGACGTTTTGGAGAGGCAAGATGATGTTTTGGGCCATGTCATCACTGGTGATGAAACATGAGTGTACCAATGACCCTGAAGCAAAGTAACAAAGTGCACAGTGGAAGTCAGTCAATTATGCACCGCCAAAAAGTTCTGTCAGTCCAAATCAGGAGTCAGAACGCGGTTGCTAACCCTTTTGATATCAGGGGGATTGTGCATTATGAATTTGTACCAACTGGACAAACAGTCATCCAAGTTTACTATTTGGAAGTCTGAAAAGCTTGCCCATGCCGCACTGAGCGTCCAGCAGTTTTTGACTCCAAACGGCATGACTCACATGCCCCACTCTCCCTATTCACTCGATCTTGCCCCAAAGTGACAATTTTTTTGTTTCCTCAGATAAGAAAAATCTTCTAACGGAAAAGTTTTGCCCATCTGGAAGAGGTTAAACAAACAAACAAACAAAACAAAACAAAAACAGAAGCACTAAAAGGCATCAACATCAACAAGTTCAAAAACTGTCTTGAGCAGTGGAAAAAGCATCTCGATAGCTGTCTTGCATCAAACGGACAGAGTGTTTTGAAGGTGATTGAAATTTAAACATGTGAGGATAAATACACAATTTTTTATCAATAAATTCTGGGGTTTTGGGAGACCCCTCGTGTGCTTGTTGTTGAAGCCACCAGCCTGCGGTGTTCTGTCACAGCAGCCCAAGCTGATAGACAGCGGTCAAGCTCACGTTCATTCTGTGGGTGGGGCCGAGCACTGCTGCTGTAGCAAGTTGACGAGACGGTGAGCAATGAGGTCGAGATTCAGAATTGAGGTTTTGTTTCTTTGTTATTGTGAAAAAAGTGTTTATTGGTTGAGAATAAGAGTATACATTTTGCTATGATACTATTCTAGGAAAATAACCCCACATACGTAATGTAAAAGTTTATTAAGAAAGGGATGCCCACGTACGAGGCCAAACAATTAAGTTCATGAACTCGTCCTGGAAAAAGTGCTGCACACCTCATTGCCGAATACCACTACGGTCACCTCAAAGCACTCCCCTTGGGATGTTAGGGACCAATGCCAGCACCTAGGCCACCTTTCAAAGCAATTTTGGAACCCTTTTTTTCTGGAATGGCCATCAGAGCTGTCGCCGTGCGCAAAATCTGACAATTAAGTTCATGAACTTGCCGCCAGGCACTTACGTCGGCAGCCCTGTGCAAACAACTCGGTCAGGTGTCATAATGAAACCTTACGAGACACCTGACCGAGTTGTTTGTACAGGGCTGCCGACGTAAGTGCCTGGCGGCAAGTTCATGAACTTAATTGTCAGATTTTGGACACAGCGACAGCTCTGATGGCCATTCCAGGAAAAGAGTTTCAAAACTACTTTGAAGGGTGGACTAGGCGCTGGAGTCAGTGCACAGCTTCCCAAGGGGAGTACTTTGAAGGTGACCACAGTGATACTCAGCAGTGAGGTCTGTAGCCCTTCTTCTAGGATGAGTTCGCGAAATTAATTGTCCGACTTTGTATATTATATAACTTGGGACAATTGCCTAATCTCTCAGATTCTCAAAATACTCTTCTATAAAATAAGTGAGTTAAACTGGGTGATTCTAAGTTCCTCTCCACTTTCCCTTTATCTTCCTCTGTGAGAACTTTTTAGCAGATGCTAGCACCCCAGCCCCCTTCCTGACTTCTTGCATTGCTAAGTTCTTGCAGAGTGCTGTTGCAGAGTGCTGTGTTATACAAGATGGCTTGTGGTGTGTGGGAAGCTAAACCTCAGCGCAGCCTGCTCGTCTTCCAGGGAATGGGTCTCTGGAGAACGCCAGAATGGAAGCTACCTCCTTAAGCAAATTAAAAGTTTATGGGCAAAATATAACTCAATAATGTACGTATACATTATCATTATAACTGAGCAAGAACGACGATCTCATTTGGAAGACCAACAGAAGACGTAAGCTTGCATGTGAAACACGTAACACGGTCCCATGGAATCAATAGGTGCTCAGGAACTGCTTGTTAGATTTGCATGCAAAGGCCTAGGCCAGTAAGTCACTCAGAGTCTGCGCTTCTGAAGGAAACTTCTGGAGTCCAGGCGTTGCCAAACGGCTTGCCCACTTCTTCTTTTCACTTCAGAGTTAGGCCCTTGGGATTGTAGTCGCCCTAGGGGTCAAAGCCACCTGAACCTCAGCCTCCTTGTGCAAACGGCTGTGCCCTTCCTTTCAGGGTGTGGGGCCCCTGGCATTGTCACTCCAGGACTCCAGGATCCCAACAGCCCTGTGACCATGAGCAGCTTCGGTCCAAAGTAGCTTCCAGCAGCTGCGATACTTTGAGCCCCCGAAGCCTCTGCAGTTGGGGGCTTCGGTGCTGAAAAACCCCTGTGCGCTGCCATTCCCTGTCGGCTTCAAACCTTCCGTGACATGCTTGTCCTCGTGCCTAGCGAACGCCCTGCGAGGGGCCCCCGTCTGTCCAAACCCCCGCCTTCCCTGCCAGGCACTAGCCTGCAACTATTCCTTCTTGCAAGATGGAAGAGAGCACTAGAAAGTGGGGGGAAGTAGAGCCGACTCCTAAGTGCTCGTGTTCGAGATGGGGGCCAAGTCGGGGTACCTCGGAGGCTGCCTCAGTTACTGTGGCAACCCGACAGGCACAGGGGCTCTCACCCTTTACTAATCGTTGATAGGGATTGTACATTTTACAGTTTTCCACTTCAGATTTGTCAGTGTAAGCGTGTCCTCAGTCTACCGTCTTCAACTGACTAAACCTATTGTCGTCGTTTCAGCTTTTTAGTGTAACTTTCAGATACAGGAAGTCTCCAGTAATATTTGATGAACGACTGAATGAATGGTTTGATGTGCTTTGAGTCTGTAACAGCATAAGACAGCTGTAAACAAACTCAGCAGAACAGATTCCTCTAGAGAATGAGGCAGAGGTTCAAGAACCCCGACATGAGAGTGGGACACTCAATCTTCCCTCGTGCAAGATGCACCCTTTCTATGGAATGCACCCGTGCTACTTTACGAGTATACAATCCCACTCTGTATTTGACGGCAGGTAAGTAACCATAGCAGACACTAGTTTCATCCTGGTCTCTAGTCAAATAAACGTTGTCACATAATCTTGAAACGGTAATTACCGCTCTTCGAAGACATTGCCTTTCAGGTCAGTGCTTGCATACATTTTTATGTGGCTTCTACCCCACTCCAGAAACTTCCCCCGAACTGGCTGAACTCCTCTGCTCTCAATCCTTGTTAACCCCAGATTTGTCTCTATCATAGCACGCGTGATATGGTATTAAATCTATGTGTGAGTTCCCTCCCTCAGTTGTGGATGCCTTCGGTTGTAGGACTTACTCCTTCTTAGTTTCCCAATGACTTAGTGTCATTGTTGAACTGAACTTCTTAATTTTACTTTCCCTTCACCCTGCAGGGCATTCTTGCTTCTGTTCTTCAGCTTCTGCAGTGGGCTGTTGGGCTACTCTTTAGCTGCATGCTTGCCTTTGCCTCGGAGAATGAACATCAGTGGGACTTGAGATAGAAAACAAAATCAAGTGAGCAGTCTGTTTAAGAAAGGGTTAACGTAAGCCTTTAACATTAGCTATAAGCAGCTGGGGAAGGATTCCTGGAGCTCACAGCCTTCCTTTTATGAGAATTCCTCCTGATAAGAGCAGCCTGCCAAGCTTCCCCCCAAAGCAACATTTTCAGTCACTCTTCCAATCATAAGCATTTTCTGGAGCGTGATACTCGTGTTGTGGGTTTAGTTGACAAATATTCCTGGTGCGTACTACGTGCCAGACCCTTTCAGACCTGATGGGCTAGAAACCAGTGGGTTCTTTAGAAACGTGCAGCCAGCTGAACTGATACCTGGAGCAGGAAATGATTACAAAAGGAGCTCAAAGTCCCCATCTTGGGGAGTCTTGACATTTTGTACCCTTCCAAAATGGCTTTTGGTGTTGAAACAACTAAAATCAAGTTGCTGTGACTTCTCCAACCACCAGATACCTCTCCTCTCCCAAAGCGATTCTTCTCAGTCCAAGAGGATGATTTAAAATGTTCAAAGTAGAAACTAGCCTTTTTATGGGTTTTGTCACGATTTTCTCATTCTTGTTGTTAAGTTATAGTTTAAAAAAGATAAAATAAGCAAGCTGTTCCATCCCCCATCCCCCATTTAAATATTTAAATTTCTGGGCTTCCTCAGTGACTTTGTTCAGCTCTCTCAAACACCTCATTTCTTATTCACCTTAAATCATTGCATATTTTACCTTTTATGAGGCTTAATTTTTGAAGTTTTATTGCAGGAAAATTTACTGACCTGTAAAAGTGAGGTTGGTTGTTCTGCGGAGGCTCTATTTTTGTTTCTGTTTTTAATTTAATTGCTTTCCAGAACTTTATAATGATATATTTATGAACAAGTGGTTTTCTCTTTATAAAGAAACCAGAAATCTAGTATTGGGGTGAGGAGACCTGAGTTTGAGCCCTCACGTCACCACTTTGTAGACAGAATAGCGTGTCCGGTGTCAGTGTGAACAACGTGGGTGTCAGACAGACCCGGCGCCCTCCCTCCTGTGCCCTGCCTTCCTGCTCCATCGTCGACTCCTGCTCCCGCCAGCGATTTTCATTGTCAAACACTTCGTTTGTAAGAGTCACCTTGGTTTTTTAATATGCCAGAGGTTTTTATTGTCATTTTTATATTTATTTTTCAATTAGTTGACATTTAATATTTTATATTAGTTTTAGGTACACAGTATGGTGGTTAGACTTTTATATAATCTATGAAGTGATGCCTCCGATTAATCTAGTACCCATCTAGCTCTATACATAGGTATTACTATGTGGTTGACTACCTTCCCTGTGCCCTATTTTACATCCCTGTGATTGCTTTGTAATGGCCAAATTGTACTTCTTCAGATGGAGTTGGCATAGCCATAATGACTTAGTGTTGCTTCGGTTTTATTCTAATGACTAGCTGTGTGACATTGGGCCAGTCTGTTAACTCATCTTTAGTAGGGAATGTGCTAGAAGATCTCTAAAGACTTCTCTGGCTCTAAAATTTAATAACATTTTACACACCTTTTATAAAAAAAATATATGAGATATTTGAATATACCTTATATAATCAAGGTAGGGTCAAACCCACTGTCCTTAGAGGTAGTTCTACATCCTCTTCATTCCCTACCCTCCATGAATCTTTTAAAGACTTTCCAAATTTAGTCTTTTATACATTTATTCATTCAACAAACATTTACTCAACACATGCTAGGTAGTGGTATCTATAGCAGACACTGAGTTACAAAGATAACTAAAATATTGTCTCTATAGCTGAGATGTCTGCTGGAGGAGATAGCCATGTGAACACTGTACTATTAACAATATGTACAAAATTAGAGAGGGGCAACTTCTGGAATATGTCCTCATCTCATGAGAGGATGGGCGTTTATGAACAAGGGGTAGAGTTTTTGCGCTCCGTTTCCCCTGCCTCACCACACATGCACACGCAAACGCACACGCAGACATGCGACACAATGTGACCTGCACGAAGGCCCACTATGTACAGAGTACTTTGCGAAGTACATAAATGAGAGAGAGAGGTGTAGTCCATTTCACTAAGTCGTTTATGCCCTATCAAGGGAGATCAGAGAGGCTCATACATGTTGAGTAAAACAAGGCACGTACCCTAAGGAAGGGCTGAAGACATCCTTGAGGAGATTGCTAATGAGAGAGCGCTGCCGGCTTAGGGCACCAGGAGAGGCTTGGTGGCGGGGCTGACGTTTCATAGACTTTCAAAGTGGCTGAGACTTTTCAACTAGATATCGGGTGCCTTATAACTACTGACTTTCAAAGTGAAATATTTACAACTTGGAGTAAAACCACTTCATATTTCTCTTTGGGAAATGAAAGCTTTCTTTTTCTGTTGGAATGTGTTTAAAATATCTGATATAAGTTAGCAGTTCTGGCCAATAGGAATGCTTTTAACCGACTCTCCCTGCGGCCTGAGCATTTCCCACGGGGAGCTTTGCGTGCCTACCAGGAGTCGGTCGTATTTGTTCCCAAACGGGGTGTAATTTAATTAACTATTAGGTAAAACTGATGAAACATGAGAGAGAGAAGACAGGTGTTTTTTCCATAAAAATTAAATTGCTTTTGAAAGGCTGAATCAAGGTGAGTCATTGAAAAATTGCTGTTAAATTGGGAGCAGATGAAAAAAAGGTAAAAGATTTGGGAAAAAAATAATAAAAGAAACTCAATTCTTTGGACCCACACTTAAAGAAAAAGCTTTGACTTCACATAAAAATTTGGTTGAAATAAAACTTTGGAGTTAAATATGTATCATTTTTATGATCCCCTGCATTAATTGACTTTTTCACTTGTATGTTTCAAATTGCGCCGTGTAATAACGTCTCTATACTAATTACTCTGAGTCCTTTCATCATTGCAAATTTTCCCAAAGCCGTTAAAGTTAGTGTAACATTGCAGGAGTTCTACAAGAGTTCATTTGCTTGATGGATTGTCCCGGTATGTACGTTTATCATTAAGCCTAAATTCCAGCTCTCCTAAAGCCAAAACAGCCGTGAGGCCAATACTGTGAATTCTGATAAAAGACAATGGGAAAAAGAGACTCTTTGAGTCCCCTGTCCCAAATATTTTCTTCTCCATCCACATTTTCTCCTTGGGCAATCCTTTCCACTTCTATTTTTTCCTACATGCTAACTCCCAACTCTGTATTTCCTACCCCAAGTTCTTCACATTTTTCTTACTGACAACTGTACATCATTCATCTACTTTAATCTGTATTATACAGTTGGCCTTCTGTATGCACAAGGTCTGCATCAGCAGATTCCATCAAGCGTGGATCAAAAGTGTTTGGGAAAGAAATGTTACGTTGTTACTGGTGTGTACACTATGTAGTTAGGCCTACAATGTTTGCATCTGTACACAGACTTTTTTCTGGTCGTTATTCCCGGAACCGTACAGCACAATAATGATTAGCATAGCATGTACATTATATTAGATATTATAAGTAATCTAGAGGTGATTTAAAGTATACGGGAGGATGTGCAGAGGTTATATACAAATACTGTGCCATTTTATAAAAGGAACTTGAGCATCAACAGGTTTTTGTATCCACAGGACGTCCTGGAACCAATTCCTCACATATTTGCGGGTATATCTTAGTGTTCTTCCCTACCTCTCAAAACAGAATTTCCAAATATCAACCTGGGCAATGAGCAGGTGTTACATATAGAAAATACACATTGTGGGGAAGTGAGCCAAAATAGTACAGCTAACAAAGATTAAATTTTCATGTCCTACTAGTAGTTTTTTTTAACAAAAACAAAAAAGCACAAGTGACAGAGCTGATGAGATTTTCTGTTATTCTTATATTTAAATTTATTATCACCACAACTCTTGATAGCTGCCAGTGTTTACTGATACTGATCTTTTTTATTTTAGGTATAAAAATTTTTTTCTAGTTAGCCTATAAATTGATACCCATTAATTTTCTCACTAGATTTTTAGTGTGAGACATACATTTTTAGGTTCAAAACTGTGATTTTCTACAGGACTACCTAAAATTACTATCAAAATATATTTGGGGGAAAAAATACCTCCATGATGGTTCTTTTTCTCTGGAAAATTTCTTTATGAAGCTCCATGCATATTAACTCTGTCAGCATACACCCGTGTGCATCTCCCCTCTAGGGTATGAGGTCTTTGAGTCCAGGCCTGTGTCTAATCCATCCTTGTATCCCCGCCCTAGAGCCCAGCTTGGCACATGAAAATGCTCAATAAGCATTTATCAAAATAGGCTGGTTCATGCTCTCTAATAATGGTTATTTTATTTAGCCAGGCAGTTCACAGGTAAGTTCTATTTCAGGTAATGGCCCGTTCTAATGACACTAGCTAAAATTCTAAACATCTAATAATATACCTAGTATCCCAAAATAAGTAAGTAAATCAATAAATAGCTTCCTAGTATCCTTACTTAAGAAGGGATAAAGACTTATTGTACTTACATATTTAATGTGGCTGACTTTATACACCAAGTCCAAGTTCAAACAAGCCAATGGAGAAAAAATAGTAGTCACTGGTGTTAAGAGAGGCAGCATACCCCAACATTCAGCATTGAAGTCCTCACTCTCTCATTTATTTGCCACTTAGGCAAGTGCTATTTGTCTCCCTGATCCGTCACTGAATTTTTGCTTTTTGTTTTTTGTTTTTTGTCTGTCAACTCCTCACTGATAAAATGGAGGCGATAATAATAGGATCTAGCTCATGGATTGCTATGAATATTGTTCTGAAGATACAGTTAAATATATACAAGAGCTCACCAGAAAACCTCCAGCCATAAATGCCTCTATTTTTTATGTTACATGGCTGGATCCTTTCTGGACAGCCCTTGTGTATTTTGTATATACACCTATATTTATCTTTATATTATTTACAGCAGTGCTTGACATATGTAAATGGTTGTCACTATGTATGTTTGCTATTATCATTAGACATAAAGTGGTTCTCACCGATATGTCAGACCCACTTCTCATCTTGTGACATATCAGGGCCCAGTAATGTCTTCTCTAATTAGTAGATAAGCTCAGAGTGAACAAGGTGTTAGTGCCTTGAGATTTTTATCTTATGGACTTCAATCATTAATTTCATACAAGATTGACCTCCTACTGCAGGCGTCCTCAACCGGTACCTGTCTGTGGCCGGTTAGAAACTGGGCCGCACAGCAGGAGAGAGTGGCCCCGTTGCTCGAATTCCCGCCTCAGCTCTACCTCCTGTCAAATCAGCGCGGGCATTAGATTCTCACAGAAGCACCGGACCCTGTTGTGAACTGAGCATGCGCATCCCCCCACCCCACCCCCACCTGTGGGAAAATTGTCTTCTGCGAAACCGATCCCTGGTGCCAAAAATGTTGTGTACTGCTGTCCTGTATAAAAGGTCCTGTACCTCCTAGGAAGTCAACTTGAGTCCTTGATACCTGAGAGGGAGATTTGTGCAAGTATTAGGGTTAGAAGTTCATTCAAAGAAGTTAGTAGTTTGAAAGCAACTTAAAACTGCCTAGGAAGCTATTTTTATTATAATTTTTCTTTGTGTGGTTTACTACACAATAAGAATCTAGGTTGCATTAGCATTGGAGATAATATGAGATCAGTTTTATTTCATATTTTTTAAACTTATTTCTTGTGTTCACCTCTTAACTTTGTAGTTACTAATATTTTCTGAGGAAACCAGATTTGTAAAACTTCTGCCAACACCAGTGATTCTCCCAATAGACTGTAAGTCAGAATCCTCTTGGGGGAAAGTTTTCAATAACATAAGAAAGTTGAGTTGCAACTGTGACT
This sequence comes from Lyroderma lyra, assembly GCA_004026885.1. Lineage (NCBI taxonomy): Eukaryota > Metazoa > Chordata > Mammalia > Chiroptera > Megadermatidae > Lyroderma > Lyroderma lyra. The sequence continues at coordinate 138,911 of PVJL010003626.1, forward strand.
TTTCTAGACCCACAAAATCAATATGTTTGCAGGTGGGGCCCAAATATTTACTTTTATTTATTTATTTATTTATTTATTTATTTATTTTTCTTTTTGGTATGTGGGTAGCTCCCTGACTGGGAATCGAACCCAGGCTGCAGCGCTGACAGCGCCGACGCCGAAGCCCTAAGCCGCTACACCACCAGGGAACTCCCAAATATTTACTTTTAAACTCTTGCTCGCACTCCCCACCTCTAGCATTTGCAGCCCAGTGTGAGCACAGTCGTATAGCCCACCACCATCTGCTGGAAGGTAGCTGAAAGGCAAACCCAAGGTCTTGGGTACTTAACTTTTTGAGCAAAATAATTGGCCACTTGACCAGACTTCAGAGGTATAGAAGTCATCCAGTAACACTATTTTTTTAACATTTTCCTATGTAGTCAATATAGGGGAAGTAGTCAAATTGGAAGGCTGGATTTGGAGAAACTCTATGTATTTAATTTATTCATATTGGTTCAGTTTCTCATTAACAGCAAAAAATGGAGTTAGCAAGAACACATGGCTACATCCATCCATCTCAGATTTGAGGCAGATTTCTCACAGTTCATCCCTACCTCTCCTTCTGACTTGCACTTTGTCTGTCTGAATTGTCTTTGATGACAGTTAACACTTTTAACCTGCAGTTGGTCATAGAGAACATTATCTTTGCAAAGACTAACTGGCAAGGAGGTTTGTGACTTTTGAAGCAATATTTTTCTTGGCCTAACACAGTGTTTTGGCTTTCTCAGCATTACTCCCCATGCTGCCTTTTGTCGTTTGTCTAGCAGTCCCACATCGGTGCTTTTCTTTCCCCAGAATCAGGTGCTTGACTGTTCAGCTACCATTCGTCTGTCCCTTTCCATTGCTCCTTTTCTTCTGGTCTCTCTAAGTGGGCTGGTTTCCAATTTGCATATTAAAATTTTTTTTCACTCTTTTTCCCATCTAAATTTGTTTTCTCTTGAGCTTTCTTGCTTAATACCTTTCTGCAGGAGGCCAAAGGCAAAGCAAACAATCTGCTTATTACTTAGAGAAAGGTTATTAACCCACAGGCCTCCGAGGGCCAGATGAACATAGTAATGAGTCCAGCGAGCAGGTTGGGGGCTGAGGTGAAGGGCCCATGGCAGTTTGCCCACCTGGATGTTGTCTGGCCAGACCGTGAGCTCGGGGGTACCAGTCCACCCGTGTTTCAACAGAAGACAGTAACCCAGCATTTTCAGTGAAATATCCCAATGTTTAAATGTTGGCATCAAATTTAATTATTTTTAAAAACCCTGTGAAAGAAAAAAAGAAGAGTAGTGGGTAGAAAAGAGCCCACACTGCCATTTTGCACACTCCTACAGAAACGACGCCGTGCTTCCTGTTCTTATACCCCTCCCCGCTGCCACCCTAGGAGATTGGTTCTCACGTTGTTGCTTGAGTTTAGGTCACCTCCTCTAAGGAGGGTCTCAAAATAGTAAGTGCTCCAGTCTTCCTTGAGTGTTATGGACTGAATGTTTGTGTCTCCCTAAGTTCACGTGTGGAAATGCTCGCTCCCAATGTAGTAGGTATTAGATGTGCGGCCTTTGGGAGGTAACTAGGTTTAGGTGAGGCCATGAGGGTAGAGCTCTCGTGATAGATTAGTGTCCTTATATCAAGAAAAGACGGGGGAGCTCCCTGGTGGTGTAGTGGCTTAAGGCTTCGGCGCTGGCGCTGTCAACGCTGCAGCCTGGGTTCAATTCCCAGCCAGGGGGCTACCCACATACCAAAAAAAAAAAAAAAAAAAAAAAAGAAAGAAAAGACAGGAGCGCTTTCTCTTTCTCCACCACGTGAGGACACAGCAAGAAGGTAGCAGCCACCTGCATACCAGGAAGAGGGCTCTCACCAGATGCCGAATCTGCCAGCGCCTTGATCTTGGACTTCCTAGCTTTTAGAACTGTGAGAGGTAAATGTTTGTTGTTTAAGCCACCCAGGCTGTGGTATTCATTTAGCAGTTGAACTGACTAAGACACTCGGTCAACTTCGGGGTAGTTTAGATTGTTCTCAGAGTTTAGTAGTAGAATGTTCAGGTGGGAACCTTTTTCTCCCCCAGCTTCGTGTCACCTATGGAGGGGCATCAGGGGTACCATATCCTTTCCTTTTTGCTTTTTCACTTACTCCTCTCCAGAGGTGGATGAGGGGACTGTTGGAGTGCAACTATGGAAGTAGGAACAGGACATTAATGAAGTACCTTTTCTCTTCGTTTCCTTTGTGAGCCAGAAAGTGCCCATCCTACTCTGCTTTTCCACAATAGAAGTAGGAAGCCTGCAGTAGCACTGCTGTCTGTGATTCCGTGGGTGGGAATCGAATTAGAAAGTCCTTGTTGCTGAATACATAAGCTATGTTTTCCACAGCTGTGTTTCTTGAGAGCTGATGTTTTGTTCTCCATCTTCGTGATGTCTCCATCTCTTCTGTTTTTTAATTGGTTCAAAATTCTATTATAGCAGTGAATGAGGTTTAATTTCTAATCTCAGACACAAATTTTCAGATTCTTTGAAATTAAATACACTCTAATTTCAAATCTGTGTAGGAATAATCTATCTTCCTGTGCTTTCCTGGAAGCACAGGCCGGATCCTGGTCCTATCCTCTTCCTGTGTCCCAAGGATGGGCCAATTAATTGTATTCTAAAAAGTTTGATGCCCGAGACAGTTCTGCTTTGTTATCAAGGCTTATGTTCAGCATTTGTTTTTAAACTATCCCTCCAAGATCTCCTGTATTTGGGCATCATACTTGAGTTTGTGAACTCTTATTATTCTGTAATTGTTAGTTCTCTTGTTATTTTCTTCCTGTCAGTAAATGCAGAGACTTGAGTTATCATGCTTTATTGCTACTGATATTAGATCAGAAAGTAAAACCAATACCTTTCTTCTTCTCATCTAATGTCATCAAACATTATTATATATTTGTATTAGGAACATTTGTTTTCTTACAACTCTTTTTATCATGCCTGTAGTCAGAGAGGAAGAGAGAGATAAGGAAAACTAGTGTATATTATACCTCAAATCCTAATTATATTAATTAATCAAAGCCAAGTTCCATTCAGTTGGATTCATTAGTAACCACGAAGATCACCAACAGGACTTCAGTTTTGAAGAGTAAAACAAATTGTGGGATTTTGTGAAGATCAGAAGCTTGGAACTATAGAACAAATATAATATTAGTCTTATGTTGTCACGATTTACCAAGGCTCAACATATGGCATTCATTACTGTCCATTAACCATATGTGAAGTCGCAGGATAGAAGTTTTATTGTTGGATTTATAATTCTGACCCTTCTGTAGAAGAGGGTCTCCCCAGGAATCTGGAGGTCCTTTCCAAGCCCAGTCTGTATCTTCTGCCCCTCAGCCAACCCCATGAATATAGCCTGTGGAATTCTTATTCATTTAGGGATAAATTCTACCCTCAACTCTGCCTCCAATGCTCCGTCCACCCTCTCCTAATTAAAATGTATCTTCTCTGTGACAATACCATTTCCTTCGAAGCCGCCACCATTGGCATAGCCTTTTATCCATCTTGAGTTGGCTATTTAGGAAGAAGGATCAGTGAACTGTTACTCCCTACTGGTACTCCTAGATCTTCATTTTTCCGCCATCACTCAGCAAAGCACTTCCTCTTGAAAATGTACACAATCTTTTGGAGAGGTACCATCCTCCTGGAACACATTGCTCCTACGCAGAGACTTCAGTGCTTCGGTTTCCCTGCACAGGGGCCTCCTTGTTAGCAGCGTTGATGTTGATGGCCTCTAGCATCCTGGCCCTGCCTAAGTCTGGGCCTTTGCTCTATCAGCTCTCATCCCCTCTCTCGTTCTAACCACCCAGGCCTTCTCTAAGCTTCCAGTAAGCGTGTTTCTGATTAATCCGAACAGTTGTCATGTCTTTCTTCTCCTAGCAGCCACAGTGCTTTGCTTCGCTTTTCTCTTTTCTTTTCTTTCCTTTTCTTTCTGTCTCTTACTATGTCTCTGCCTTAGGTTAAAGTCACTCATGTTCCTCTATCCCCAGTACCGTATCAGAGGCAAAATGGAGTAGAAGAAAAATGTACAGCACGGTCAGACTGGTTTGATTTCAAATGCCAGCAACTCTGCTGCTTACTGAATTTATCATCTTCGGTAACTTAATTTTTTTGAGCCTCAGTGATTTGGTCTTTTCCTGGAAATTGGGGGCTTTAATACCTACTTTTACAGATTGGTTTGGAGGACTAAACGGAGAAGGGCGTGTGAAGCACCTGACACAGTTTCTGTTAGAAAACAGTCAGAAACGGCCAAGAGGTTATCGCTCCTGAGACAGGAAGAGCCTATTCCTGCGCTGTACCCCCACGAATGTGACGGTTACTGTTTATTGAAGAAATAAATGAACGCGTGAAGGAGGAAATGATTGAAAGACACTTCCTGTTAAAGAATTCTTTCACTCCTTAATAAAACTAAAAGCCATTATATTCAACACTAAGAAGGATACAAATTAAGGCGTTAGTCCTGTCTTCTGCACTGTCTCACCATTCTGAAGGCCAGAAGTCTGACATGAGGGTTTTGACAGAATTGGTTCCTACTGAGGACTGTGAGGAAGAATCAGTTCTAGAACTTTCTCCTAGCTTCTGGTGGTTTGCTGGCAATGTTTGGAGTGTGTTGGCTTGTACAAGCATCACCTAATCTCTGCCTTTATCTTTACATGATGCCTCCTCTTGTGTCTTTCCTCTGTGCATGTCTTTCCCTTGTGCCCCAATTCCCTCGTTTTTATAAGGTCATAGTCATCTTGGGCTAGGGCCCACCCTAATGACCGCATCTTAACGTTATCATCTGCAAAGACCCTGACCCCATCGAAGGTAGCATTCATAGACAGCAAGGAATTGGACTTCAGTGTCCTTCTGGGAAATGCAATGCAACTGGGAAGAGCTTCCAGTTTACAGACACTGTGATATGTATGGGGATACGAGACCGACATAAAAATAATGGATGAACAATATAAAAGAGTATATATTTAATCATTAAATGGAATGACAGAAACCCTTAAATACTCTAATATTTAATGAAAATGATGGTTCCTAGTGTCAAGAAAAGCTTCATGAACAAAAGGTGATTTAAACGTGGGCTCCTTCCTTAATAAATGTTATTCTTAAATAATCATATTTTCTACAAATTGTTGCTGGTTAACATATGGAAATGGGTTTAGATTACTCGAGCTAATGAGACAGCATGAACAATAGCATCGGGCTGTTAATGCAGCATGCAATAAATGTGTGTTTCAAGAAAGAAGTTTCTAGGGAACAAGGATTGCTATGGTAACCTGATATATCATTAAAAATGTAATGAATAAATATCATCAGGGTCTCAGATTCATTGCCCAGAAAAACTTCAAGATTGGGATAACTAAGTAGTTCTCACACTGATTGCTCAATGTTTTTTTTAAAGCTAAATCAGAATGATTGACCATTAGCAAAAGAGTAGTGATATTTAAATAATCCAGGACTCCGTAAGGTGCATAAGAACTCCTCCAGTATAGCCTTTTGATTTTAATCACTGCCATTTTCCTCAAAATATTAATTTTAGCTGTAAGAAATAGTCATCATAATAGACCTGGTTATATGCTTTACAAAAGAAATAATACTTAGTCAAGTCTTAAGGGTCCATTAGACACTGTAGTATCTTGGTTTTAACACAGTGTCAGGAAGGAGATCTTTTTCTTCCTGCTCTCTCCTGCTGCTACAGGACCACCTTTCACACTCTACCTCTTCTCTCTCACCCCATTTAATAACTTACTCCTTAGATGTATCTTACTGTGTGTCCATTTCTTCTGTCTCGAAAGAAATGAGGCAGATACTCTAGCATGCCAAGCGCTCAATAAAATTCAGCCTCTTGGAGAGTAAACATGGAAGAAATGGTCTGGGAAGGGCAATGAAGGAAACACTGTAGACAAAAGACATTCCTGCTTCTGCTTTCATCAGATCGCTCTCTAGTAGCCACTTGCTGGAACTTCTATGTTATATTGCACTTTTCCCCTCAGTTTCTTTATACCCATTTTTCCATGAAAGGAATGCGGTGACATCACCAGTGATCCCTATGCCCTTGCCCCGCTCCTCCTACCACAGGGCCTTTGCACAGGCTATTCCCTCTCCCGACAGCACTGTTCCCGCTTAGGGCCCACTTGCCCTTCAGGTTACAGCTCCAGCTTTCCTTTCTCATATAAGTCTTCATCCTGACTGGCCATATCCGCTTTCATAACATGTTTACCTTTTGCTCACAACACATGTCATGGGGGCATCTGTATGACATTTGATTAACGAAAGCTCCATCGTGGCACCAGCTGTGTCTGTTTTGCTCACCAGTGTGTTTCCAATTCTGGCACATAGTACAGTCTCAATAAATATTTATTCAATCAATGAATGAATAGCTTGTGTTCCTTGGATTAGTGTAGAAATTTCTGACTTAGATATGCTTGCATCCAAGAAGTGTTCTGTTTCATGTTTGCACTGGCACAGTGTGTTGGCAATTAGTGCGATGTGGTCTCCTAGTCTACAGTGATACCATTAGTGGCTGTTGAAAACTGAAACATTACACTGCTGTATTATTTCTGATAGTACGTTTTGGAAATTGCCTCACACAGTTAGAATACCACCACCCTTGCTGATGTGTGTTGTTCGTAATACAACACACACAGTCATTGATGTAATGTAGCCAGAGCTTTTCTGTAGAGGAGAACGTGAGGCCTTAGTGGTTTCTGATGCACTGGATGATTACCCCTGTGCATGCAGCTAATGAAAAATGGAAACAGATAGGCAGGAACACTTTGAAGTGTAATTAGTTCTCTAGGATTCTGAGGCCACGTCAGTATTTGACAGGAAAGGATTAATGTGGGTTAAGAGGTGGGAAGTGATGATGGTATATTTTCCCCCTTTCGTATAATATTGCGGAGTCTCAGAGAAATCCCACAGGACTATAAGAAATGTTGTCTGTGTTCAAGAAGTTCATAATCTAGATGGGAAATAAGCCATAGAAACATAAAGCAAATCTGGATTTTTAACAGTATGATTACCCCACACACACACACACACACAGAGCATTCCTCTGCAGCCGTAATTATAAGGAAGGGACAAATATATCCCCACAAGATATTTACAAGGCCCTGCACAATCTGGAGACCAAACCCTCTTATTTCTCTGACTTCACCTCCTACTGAGCTTTCCTTCTTTCACCCCATACTGGTTGACTCCCTGTTTCTACCTTGGGGCCTTTGCACTTGCTCGTCCCTCCCCGGACATGCTGTTCTCACAGATAACCACATGGCTGGCTTCCTAATATCCTTCCAAGACTTGAGTCTCACCTTCTCCGTGTGGCCTACTTTGGACGCTCTGTTTGAAACTGTAGCATCAACCAGTCTTGCTGCCTACAATCCCTTTATTTGTCTCCAATGCATTTTATGCCATTTAATAATACTGTGAATTGTACTATTTTTTTTCTTTTTCCTCTGCTTTCCCTCACTAGAATGAAAGCTCTCTGCAAACAGAGATTTTTGTCTGTTTTCTCATTACACGGAACAAAAGTAGAAGTTCAATAGATCTTTTCTGAATGAACGAAGGGAAGAGGGGAAAGTACGCAGGCTGCAGAGTTCAAGACCCCACCTCTCCCGTTCACTTTCTGGGCAACTTCAGGCATAAGAGTTAACCTCTGTGAACCGCATCTGTACAATGAAGACAACCCACCTTTATTACTGTCTAGCATTGTCCTTATAGGTGCCACCTCTTCCCGACTTGCGGAAGTGAGACTCGTCTCATTCTTCTAGGGATGGCCCTGTGGGATGGCGTACCGCAAGCACAGCAAGTGACAGCCATTGTTACCATCAGAAGGGCTTTCTGGAGGAGTAGGTTTTGCATAGCTGGAGAATTGAAAGAGACATTAGCAGAGGCTACAAAAGGCAACAAACTGCGTGAGGATTGCATGCGCTAATGAATATTAAGTGGAAGTATAGAACTTGCCTGCGGGAGGCGCTTTCTAGCCGGTGGTGGAGGGTGTGCTGGTCTCATATGCTAAAGCACAGGGCCTGCTCTGAACAGAAAGAAATGAGAGTGTTGGAGCAGGCTCAGCATCACGGAGCCACATGAAAGACAGTAAGGTGAGGAAGGAGACGTGGAAAACCAGGACAGTCTCAGGAGGTCACGATGACCAAATTTGGGTGGAGGAGATTCTGTCTTCAAGCATGTATGGATGTTTGGAAAATCAAGTCACAGGGCTGGGAGGTAGTGGTAGGTAGCCTACTGGGGTCCTAGAGGTGATCTTTGTCTAGATCTGGCTGTTGGTTACATTGGGGAATTGATATATTCACAAAGCTGTCCCCTTTACAGTGTGCCAGTTAAAATTCGTCAGGCTGTTTATTTTACTGAATATAAGCTACACTTCAATAAAAAAGTAAACTTACGTCCATGTGTGAGTGTATGTGCGTGTGTACTGTGTATAAGTCCCAAGGACACTTGCTTAGCAATAATGAAGGGATAGTGATGTGGATGACTATGCAAACACATCAGAAAGGAGAGATTCAAGCCAGAAGTTTGTCAGCGATGAGTGGCACAGAGAACTTGGACTTGAGGGACCAGAAAGATTGTGGTCCTTCTCCTTGTTCCAATGAAGGAGGGACAGATGCTCACTGGGCCAGGGAGGGAGGCTCTCGGGAGTTTCGTTGGGGAGTTTCCACGTGGTGAGCTGTGGAGGGGCGCGAAGTAAGAGAGCTCCCCTTAGCACTCACAGCAGAGCTGCCCGTGCGGTGGGCCCTGAGCCCGCGATGGGGGTTGTAAAACCTCCTTGTGAAAGTCGCAGACACTTTTAACACCGCAAAGGAGTGTGGGAGAGCTCTACAAATTCTGGCTTTCACACGTAAAATACATACCACCAAACCTCTGTAAGAGCACTTTTATATAGATTAGAAGAACATTTTGAGGCTAATTCTTTAGTGTACATACACTCACACAATGGCAGGACTGAGAAGGATCTCGGATGCCATCTAGAAGCTAATCCTGAGGAAGGTATCGTGCGGCTGTAGTGACGCGGTTGGCTCATTTAAAGCCAAAGAGAACTTAGATCTATATAGTAAATTAGGACTTCCTGCCTCCCCTCCCTCCCTCCCTCCCTGTCTCTCTCCCTCTCCCCCTGCCTCTCCCCCTCCTCCCTCCCTCCCTTCCTTTCTTTTTCAAATTAGGAAGGCACCTTTAGCAATCCCTTTAATTAATTAATTCACTATAGTCAACAAAAATAAAACAATCGGAATTGAATTGTTTATTATATTGAAATGTACGGCAAGTCCTTTACCAAATGAGAACTGTGCAGTAAAATAGCATATTTGTTTTCTGTATGGGCACTTTCTTTAAAATGTGTAACAGGATTGTTTTGGAGTCAATAGCACCGTCACCAAAGAAAAGCAGAAACGTTAATGGTGTAATCCCAGGTAAGCTATTCAAACAAACACAGCAGCACACTTCAATTTCTTTAATTCAGACTCAGTTCTTAGGAAAATTACTCATGTTCACAGCATGGGTTCTTACTTCTGGGTCTGTAAAACCCTAACAAAAAGAAATGACATGAAAATATTGAGAGAAAAGTCAACAATTAAAATTTGAAACTTAACCTAGTCATCATCAATTAAACAACCCAGGAAGTGAGTCAGTTTTGAGCTGGATCTTAGAACATTTTCAATTAAAGGAAGCAAATTCATTTTCATCTCTTAGCTATATTTAATGTGCAATTGAAATCGAAAACATTATTTTTGAATTGGGCAGTATGACTAAAATGCAACAGATCATCACGCACTTGTATGAAGGCTTGCAGCCCTTTTGCTTTTTACTTCAAGTATCAAAATGTAAAAATGGTTATTATTGCCTTTTAGTGAAGTAGAATATATTAAGTAAAAAAAGTGAGATGTTTTTCTATCCCTGCAAGCGCATCTAGGGAGAGAACGTCAACATACTCGTACCTCGAGCTCACAGGAGGTTCTGCCCCTGCATGTGAATCATTTCTGACCTCTAAAGGAGGAATAAAAAGAAAAACAGGAAGGGGAAAGTGTGTTTCCTCTTTGATGCTTTCTCTGATCATGAAGGAGACGAGCACGTGGAGATGCCTTTTCTCTTTGATGCAGGTTTGATCAGCACGTTTACAGCTGCGCAGGGAGTGCTGCCCAGAGACAGGGAGGGGAGCACGCTCCCGCCCTGGCGCTTCCGTGGTCCCGATGCAGGAGGTACAGGAGCTCGGCTTGCATGGGGGATAACTCGGGGAGTCAGCAAGTACTTACGCAGCACCCACAGGGCGCCTAACTTTGAACCGCACCCCAGGCATAACCATAGTCTTGCGCTCAGCTTGATGGGTGGGAGGTTTAAGTATGGCGAAGCACTTCCCACGGGCAAACACGCCCGTGTTCATCCTTAATCCAGAAACTGGCATTACATCTGGTGTCCAGCTGTCGCTGTGGGCGGGTTCACAAGGTTGGTACAGAAGTCCACCCACGTCCTGGGCAGTCGCCTCTGTGCTGTCTCCTGGTCCTGGTGTGAATGGTGTATTACCGTTTGGGACTTCTTCAGTCCCAACATCCAATGGAAACCTTCCTCTGTCTGTGACTTGGCTATACCCTAGAAACTCAGAGTGTCTCAGTGACATAAGGTTTCTAACTGGATTTAGTGCCTCCACCATCACCTCCCCCTCCCCCTTTGCCTTCTGTTACCACGTGTCGCCTGTCACACCCCTCCCCCAAACAGAGCTCTAAATACTCCCCCACGTGCCCTTAGGGGCATTAACTCTCACACCCAGCCGGTCAGGAATCCCCCTGGGGCCTTGTCACCCTGAGGTCTGGGTCTGGGCTGCTTAATTCCAGAACTTCATTCTCTCCTTGTTCACACAGTGTCAAAAGTCAGTCAGAGGGCAGCAGGATATGGAGCAGCAGTTCCCCACACCTTGATGATGATCTCAATTATCTAGGGATATTTTCTTTTTAAAACAATGTCCCTGGGCCCCTCTCTGGACGTCCCGATTTCCACAGGTCTGAGATGACCTTGATGTTGGACCAGACTGGGGAGACACTGCTTCCCTATAAAACCGCTACTCAGAGCGTGGTCTGCAGCAGCAGCATGGGCTCGCCTGGCGGCTCGTTAGAAATGCAGATGCTCAGGCCTCACTGCACACCTGTTACATTAACCAGCATCCACCTCGTAACCAGACCTCCCTGCATAAGCATAGAACATTTGCCAAGTTCTTCTGTGAAGAACTCTGACCCTGAAGCAGAAAATCTAAATTATGCTCTCAAAGTTGCTGTTAGCGAACATGACCTAGCACATGCGCATTTAGCTTCCTCTACTCATTCCTCAGAGAAAAGAGAGACAGAGACAGAGAGAGACAGAGAGCTGGTTTAAATAGTCTTACAGGATTCTAATGAGTTTTAAGGAAGTCTTTTAGCAAAGATGAAGAGAAAAATAAGAGAAATGAAAACCTCAGGGTGTGTGTGTGTGTGTGTGTGTGTGTGTGGTATGTTCAGTGTGTGTATGTGTTGTGTGTGTGGTATGTGCGCATGTGCATACTGTGTGTTGTATAAAATGGTGTGTAGGCGTGTGGTGTCTGTATTTTTGTTTGTGGTGACAGGAAAGCCGCCATTCCTTTCCCCACTGTGGTAGTTTGCTAGGGCAGCTGTAACAAAGCCCTACAAACTGGGTGACCGAACCACCAGAAACTACCAGCCTCACAATTGTGGAGCAGGAGCCTGAAGGGAAGTGCCCCCAGAGTCGGTTCTGCCTGCGGGCTGTGGCGGGGCGGGAGGTGCCAGGCCTCTCTCCTGCTTCTCTGAGCTCCTGGGCTCGTCACAGCACCGCGCCCATCTCCACGTGGCCTCTTCCTCTGTGTGGGTCTGTCTCTGGATTTTTCCCTTTTTGTAAAGACACCAGTTATATTGAATTAAGGCCCACCCTGGTGACTTCAATGTAACGTGATTATTTCTGTAAAGACCCGATCTCCAAAAAAAGGTCACATTCTGAGTTACTGGGGCTGAGGACTTCAACATGTGAGTTTTGGGAGGAAGCAACTCAACCCACAACATCCACAATAGTAGCAGACTGCAAATGACAGTAGGGACATGGGGTCCCCAAATCCCCCTCGCTGTCTTCCCCACGCCCACCTGGGATTAAATCAGAACTATCCTAGAGAACTCACCCCTGACGATTCTCCTTCCCCAGGCTTGAGGTCACAGCAGCCCAGACTGATTATGCTCAGCATCATTCGAAAAACACAAATCCTTCCACTTTGCTGACTTTTACTTCTTCACCGTAAGTGAATGGAGGACCAAGATGAATGATCATGGAGGGACTCCGGGCAAGGTTTAGTTCCACTAAAAATCAACCTGCTATAATTTCTTTCTAATGGCCCAAATGATCCCCAATCAAGGCCTACAAATCTACCAGGCCCTCAGTCCTCACAGCTTCAGAAAGACAAAAATGCCAGTGATTTTCTTTACTAGCCACTCCGCCAGGGTCCCTCGGGTCCTGGTTTTATTATTGCTGTGGCTGTGAGGTGTGGTCTGCGCATATTATGAGAGAGTCAGCTACATGCCGACGACCTTGATTTAAAGCAAAGTACCGTGGGTGGACTAACTTCCCTAAATGGTACAGACTCAGAGAAAGGGGTGAAGGGAAACCTGGCATGAGAAATGGCTCAGATGTGAGCGCCTTCCACACTCCCAGAACCTGAGCGGACACGGAGGAATCAATGCTACCGGGTTGGAGAAGCTTCTACCCCACAAGTAGTCCTCTGAGAGCCTGCACAATTACAGTGAGTGACTCAAATAGTGGAATAAAACATATTCATAGGAAATCTGTCAGCAACACCTGCTTTAGTGAACTTAAATCAAGTTCAAGGTGACCTTGACAATTGGGAGAAGTGGGTACATGCAAACAGGGAGAGGTTTCACAGGTAACTCATGTAGAATCATTCAAACATTGTAAACATCAGCCACGGATGAGGTTTATTTTGCAAAGAGTGTCAACTAGGGATCAGAAGCTCGGTGCGGTGGGTCAGTGAACGCAGAGCAC